>VXAU01003432.1:8742-51032 GCA_013399695.1 Formicarius rufipectus | reverse complement strand
CCAGTTTCCTAGTACTGATCTGGGAATTATAAAGAGAGAAACAAGAGAAAAGGGTGCATTTCTCAGTGTTCCTTTATAACACTGATGAGATTTTTTTTTATCTGTTCTGTCTTGGAGTAAGAGACCCCACTGATGCAAACTGAAGGTATTAAAATTCCTCAGATTTATTCAGGTTTCCTATTTTGACCTAGATGTTGATATTGCTTGATTCTTTATCAGTGTTAAGTTTAGCATTAGTTTAATTTCTTAGGAAAAATCCATCCTTAGTATAAGAGAAATCAAAGATCTATACTGCATGAAATATCTCTATGTCCAAAATATCAAGCAGTTTGCTAAAGGTTTTAGTGCAGATTAAAATTACATTTTACATTACTCCTGGTACCATAGATAGTTCACTTTCTTGATAAATATATTGAAGACATATGGCAGAAACAATGAAAGAAAACTAAACCACATAATGGAAAAAAGACAAAGGAGCAGGCAGGGTTTAAATTAGAGTATGCATCTCAGCTTGGAATACTGCCATTAGTATAGCCCTTCTGAAAATTCAGAAAAATAATAGGTCTTGATCTTCCTTTCTGGACTTGCATCTTGTTTTCTTTGAAGCTTTCTTTTAAAAACTCTTACTTGCAAATGATACACACATGCTTTATTCAGTCATTTTTATCTTCAGAGACTGCCTTTTATATGGCAAAACAATTCCCTTCTCCCCCGCACAGGTAGCGAGTATCCATGAAAAGGCTCAAATAGTTGAACCTCTCAAGGTTATACTCAAAAAACCCAGAGTTTTTGATACTCCAGCTGTTTATACTACCATAGAACGCACATTTTAAAAACAGTAGTAGGCTATGCTGAAGGCAGTAGACATTTGGTTCGTGACTTTTACATAAAAACTAAGTTTTCACAACCTCACTGATGCATGGAATAGCCAGAAACATGGCTAGACCTGTCTTTAATATATGTATTTCCACCTCTATTCACCCCCTAATCAATTAATCAGAATAGACTATGCCAAGGTTTTTTTCCTGAATCACACTAACAATAAACAGGCTTGACTGTTCCTGGAGTAAAGTGGGAAGAGATCTATTCAGAGCACATTACAACACCAACAAAACTGTAGAGCAAAACACCAACAAAATATAATATAGATTATATATTTTATGAAGAAGAACAAAAAAAATAGGTATAAACTATAGTATTATATAAATTTTTCACATCCCATCATGGTATATAATGAACATTGGATTAATCTGTGTTGTCTCTTCTATTATGAAATAGTTAGCCATACACAGATTTCAAAAAAAAGTATTTCTATTTCAAAACTTCTTACTAGTTCATGTTTCACTTATATATGAAAACACTACCATAGTTTTTAATTTGATACATTTCACCTTTCCCCCCCAAAAAAAGCCCCAAAACACACTAGGCATAGGAAATGGTAAAATTAAACATGCCTATTCCACAGGCCTTGCACAATTTTCTTAGGGGAAAAAAAAACCCAAACAAACAAAACATCAACATATGGAAATCAGAGCTTTTACTACACAAATGGAGAAGAGAGCAACAGCAGCTTGGAACACGGTATATATATAAGTTTCAATATTTTTCTATTTCAGTCTAACACAATTTCCCTTAAAGTACAAATGCTTATAGTACAATCTAAAGCTGCCTTTAAACCAAGTCTTCTATCTGTGTCTTGTTCCCTGCAAACCATTTGTTTTGGCAAACAGCTCAAAGCCTGCCAAGAAAAGATCATCGATCTTTGCCTGAAAAGCCTGAGCCAGCTTTATACAGTAAAGGCTTAGTACAAACACACAATGCTTACCAGATGTTCAATCAGTTAACTGGATACACTCCAAGGGATGGCTATAAATCCATCGAGAGATGTTCCTTACGAAGGCATTTGCCACACAAAGTTAAATTTATATAAGCACCCTTTGGAGAATCTCTGCACTGAGCAATGCAGTTTAAAAGGATCATGCACCAACACACTGAACTGTCACCAAGTGCTGATTTGCGAATGCACCAATACCTTTAAACAGAAATCTGGCTTTGAAAAGTTAGCCTGCAAAGTTCATTCTCCCAACTAAATGCCTATGCCATTACTCAAGTCAGTGTTAACTGGCAAGAGCCAAGAACTTAATGTGGACTCTCAGACTATTATTTTGCAGCTCCTCCTCTCAGGCTTTGCAGTTATTGCCATTTGAGTAACAACACAGAAACATCTACTTCCAGCTGCCATGCTACCAAACAGGTGAAATTTTGTCCCAGAAGAAAGCCATCACCTACCACACCAACAAGTAAATACACAGCAGAGCCAGGAATCCACTGACTCATCCTAACAGATTGGGGAAAACAAGAGATTTATTTAGAGTTGTGCATTTGAGATGAGAAAGTTGTCTGACTGTGAAACCACAGCCTGAAAGTCTCCATATTAGTATAAATGTAATGTAATGTTTTTTGACAGGTTTTCTTGTTTGGATGTTTGGCTATAAAAACCTAAAAAAACCCCAAACCCCAACAAAACAAAAATAAACACACACACACACACAAAAACAACACCCAAGAAACTCAAGATGTGGATGGCTGAAGATTTCTTTCAGTTGTATACACAGTTACAGACAAACAGTTTCAAAAACAAATAGAAACCTAGGAAAAAAAATAATTTTTGTAATAAACATCCACACTTCAGCACCAGGGTATTTTAAGTTTAAACCAAGACACAAAAGAAAAAGTATACTAATAATAGCTTTGAATTATCTCTCCTAAGGAGAAAATGAAGACATAGCAGAAGGAGAAAACTTTGAAAATCATTTTGTTTTCTTTATTTCTTTGAATTTACTCCTTCTCCTCATTTGTGGTTTGAATGAGTGAAAAGCTGAGTGGGGAAAAAAAACAACCAAAAACCAAAAAACCAAACCAAAACAAAATAAAACCAAAAACACAAAACAAAACAAAAAAATTAAACAAAAACAAAAACAAACAAAACAACAAAAAACCAACAAAACAAACAAACCAATGAACTCCCTAAAACAGGAGCTTCAAAGGAAATAGGTTCTCAGTTGATAGACTGCATAACTAGTTTAGAAAAGAAAGATTATGGTTAGGTTTGAAGTTGGCTCACACACTATTACTTTCAGGTTTTCTGTTAAGGCAGGGAAGCCTGCAGAGGGAAAACCAGAGAGCTAGTGGACGACCCTTTATGAATAAAAATGTGAGATTAGACCTTTAGAAGAGGAGTCTCCTTACTGAACAGAGCAGAGCAGGAAAAAAAAGATACACAGTATGGACACTTTAAGCCTTATCTCCAATGAGCACAAAATATTCCCAAGAACTTCTAGGGGAAGCTGCATTTGTAAAAGAGCTCTAAATCATAAACCTACTTGAGTCAAGTGACTAAAGCCAGAAACCACCCAGTCAGCACTGCTAGTTCAGGACTATTATTTTAACTCCCAGCAAAAGCTCCAGGCTTGAGTCTAAAAATGTAATGTTCAAGTGGCTTGCTACATCTTGGTAAACAGTTAACCAGATGCCAAGTAGCATCCTTACTTCAGAGATACTTCACATTTTACCAGTGGAAACCTGCCTGCCCCAAGGCAACAACAGATCCTTTTGAGCAGATCCTTTCTGTTCCATCTACAGCTCTGGGGAGGCTACAGAGGCTTGTTGGGTCCCCCTGAGAGATATCCGCTCTGACTCCACCGCCAGACTCTGTATGGCTCTGCTTAAACCACTTCAACATGCAACTTCCCTTCAAACATTAAAATACAGAGGAAGGTAAGGATTTATTTGAGTTGAATGCTCAATCAAGTTTTGTATTACAAAATAAGAGATAAGGTCTTTGATAGAGACTTTTTTCCCCCCGTATGTTCACCGTAAGTGCATCGGTTATTAAAAATAGACTCTCCATTCATTCTCATTTAAAAACAAGCAAAAATAATCTAGAAAATATGTAACCTTTGTAAAAAAAAAAAAAAAAGGCAGTTAAACCAGCACAGAGAGACCGAATACATGAAGAAGGTTGACTCCTGTGTTGAAACCTTAACATGCAATTATCTGGAGTGAAAAATTGGTGATTAATTCGAAACTTTCTTTTAGAGAGAGAGGCCAGGAAGAATAACAAAAGTGGGCTAGAGATACATCCTGATGAAGACATCAATCAGCGGGAATAAAGAACAATTGGTACCTTCTGAGAAACTGAAAAATGTTTCTAGAAAGAGAAGTGAGTTGCTCTCCACCTACCAGAAGAATATGTAGCTGAGGTCTAACTACATAGTCATATCAGAAATTCTGAACAAACATAAGAATTCTTTCTCAACCTGATCAGCACAGCAAGATCAGCCGCTGATGCTATCAGGAAGCAACAAAAAAACCCAGCCTGTCAAAGTTGCATTTGCAATAGGAGACATTAGTGAAAGAAAACACTACTCTTCAGTAACACAAATTCCTGAGACAACCAAGCAAAACCACCGACTCTATCATGTATGTCATTTAGATTTTGAGATTTCTGGTTAAGCACCTTGTACTGTTCTCTGTTCAGACAGTGCCTGGTACAACCAGATCTCATTCACAGATCTCATACACTTCTTGTGTTACAGCACAAGAAGTGTAATTAATGACAATGACAAGAACAACTACAAAGTAGTTTCAGGAAAAGCTCTGACAAACAGATACATTAGGAATTCCAGAGAAAGTTTTCATCCCATGAGTTATTTTTTATGAACAGATCTTTGCAAAAAGACACTACAACATGGAGCAGAAATACAACTGTTATTGCTGAATCAATTCTTCCAAAGTTGAACACCTGAAACAAATCCTCTGGATATTTTGATGAACAAGCTGTATCTATGCTCTAAATCTATCAAGTATGAGACACAAAAATGGCATTTAGAATCATACCCTCAATACGTTCTACTGATACTTTTTTCTTGCAGACATTCTGCCATGATAGAACAGAAATAATTGTATTTGCAAACCTGAGAGCTTTCAAGTAAAGGAGCAAAGAAGAAGTGGGAAACATCTTCCAAACTCATATATTTTGAGTTACATGTTAAATACCTAATCTGAGTCAATCTGAATTCTGAGGACTTTTTTGTTAGCTGTTTCAATGCAAAAGGCCAAATAACTGACCTAAACAAGATACTTTGCATTCACAAAATGCCATGAATTCAGTTATTAGGCTTTATTGTAAAATACTACCTTATATTCTTCAACTTCTGCAAATTTAATATCTTACAAGCAGATGAGTCTGAAGATTAATGTATCGGAAGTTGTAATGTTTTATTGCAATTCAACTAGAGAATCTAATTCCATAGAAAGACAACTGCATAATGTAAATTGGGACATCTAACACTGATAAATAATCATTGCAATTGATTAGACATACATAAAGAGTTTTGAATAATTCTCGAATTTTTGTTGCATGTTACTTATAATAAATACAGCTAGGAGAAACCTGTCAAGGTCATTCTGAAGTTGTCTACAGTTGATTCAATACTGACAAATTTCAAAAGGTAACTTAATTTCTAAGTTGGTAGAAAGCTACTGAAAATAACTGTATACATTTGTGTCACACATCAACCAGTAATTCCAAAGAAAGAAGAAACCTGCAATGACAAATGCAGCACACAGGTCACAAGTTTTTAAATATAGCAGCACCTGTCTTCCAGTATATATAAAATTGAAAATGTTTCTAATCATTCCTCAGGCAATTTACCTCCTTTACCCACTTGCTGGCCATCTGTTATTTCTGTTTATAAATTGAATCATTGTGTCATTGCATTAGTTATGTTTTAAACTTTCAGCCTGCATTTGGATCTTGGTCAGCTACACTAGAGCTGAGTATTACTCAAATAACTCAAAAAACTTCACTCACACAACTCTACTAGCAAAAAAAAAAAAAAAAAAGGATGAAAAAACACTCCCAAAGCATGTCAATAAAACAGTCGATGAGTGCACTTCAGTCTAGAAATAATGCATGCACTGCAGCAATACTGAATTAATAGAGAAAATCAATATGGCCTTGGACAAGAGGCAGCACTGAAGAAATGAGTAACACAGTATGTCTTACAGATTCTTCTGTTCTCTGGCAACAGACTGATATATAGACACATCCTTCTCCACAGCCCAGACAGAAGTTCAAGGTACAAGACTAAAAACCTGTGCAACCATAAGATCCAGTGGGCAAAGTAACAGAATAAATATGATGGATCTTTCTCAAGCTAATTCCTTCTTACAACCATGAGTCTACTATAAACTTTGTTTTCCTTTTAACTGCATACATAAAGTGGAGTCACCAGATGTTCCGTTAATAGCAAGATTGACTGATTACATGCTTTGCAAGACTGACAAACTATTCTGATAGAGTAACAATAACAGTAGCCACCCACATTTTTATTTGGTCTCCCAGAAGCAAGCTCTCAGAAATACTTATTCTTGAAGATATTATGTGCTTGCATATGGCACAGTACACAGCTCAACAACTTATGTCAAAAATTCCAACTCTTACTATTCATTGCTGTGTCAGGTTCAGAGAAGCCACATTTGTTTGTTTGACCAAAGGGATTTTTTTTTTTTTAAATATTCCTTAAAGTTCTGAGTGGGCAGTTATTATTCATCAGCACTTAAAAATCCAACAAAACTATTAGAATTATAACAAAAAATGTCTATAAATAGAGCTTTATCAATCAGCTGTTGTTATTCTAGGCTGTGAATGGACACCTTAGTGCACATCCATGTTTGGGAAGCTTCCACTGATCCATCCGCTTCCATTCATGGGAAACAAATATGGATACTCTGAATGCACAAAACTCTTTTAAATAAAGTAAATCTACAGATGGTAAATAACTCTACATATCAATTTGGGCAAAGCAAAGTGTACAAACATGATTCAAAGGTGTTACTGAAATATTAGTTACATTGCTCAAAATGGAGAACTAAAACAACATATTTTAAAAGCTGGTTTCTCACCCTCTTCCTATGTCAGCATCACCAAAGAAAGCTAAAGTATTTTTCAAAACTTATCTGGAAGCACAACATAGGAACGTTCAAATTTTAGCAAAATAAATTAAATCCTAACCACCTTCTGCGTGACAAGTAGTTTTTTTAGCATTTCTTTTCAGTATGTGGGCCAAACAGTTCCTACTACAGAATTTACAAAAGATTGCTAGAATAAATAGTTACTCTCTATCCCTCTCAGTGCAGTACAAACATTCAGAAGCTGTAAGCAGGCTCCAAAACAGGGTTAGTGTAAAAAAAGTTGATGGTAAAAATGGTGCTCTTGAGTTCGCTGATATTCTTGTAAGGGCTTTTTATGCTGTTCGCTTTCCACTTCTCAGACTTCGGTATCTGTGTTTTCTTACCTTTTTCTGCTTCATAGACTAGAACTGAATGTAAGCAAGTCCTAGAAAATTATGTTTTCAGAACAAAGTTCCATGAGAACTGAACAATCCATTGTGAGGAGTTGGCTGGGCCACAAGATAAGCAGCAGAGAGCAGTCTTAAAGTATTGGGCTTTCCAGGCTGCCTCCTTACAAATGCCCTGTTTACTGCTGGAGAAGTAGAGCTTCAGGTGGCTTCTGAAACTAATTTTACCACACAGAGTGGCAGAGAAGCTGGCACAGCCCTATAACCTCCCATGGATTTATAGTTTGGCTTTAGAATAGGAAAAAATAGCAAGTAGCAAAGATAGCAACTCTACTGTTCTTTCTACAGCTCCACATAGAAAAACAAAAATCTGTCAGATGCTGATATTTATACGTAAGGGTAACTCTCAACAAGTCTGCCTCTGCCTAGGGAGAGGCAAAAATACTCTTTACCTCCCTGTGCAATCTGTCATATTTCCATCTGTTCTGTACACCTAAACCACACAAGTAATAAAAGTCCATGACTGACTCAGCTTAGACAAGAGGGGGAGGAGGAAGGGGAATGGTGTACTTTTGTTGAAGTCATCAGCTTGTAACAAGGAACTGTTTTCATTGTTTTGCCATGCAAATGCAAATAGTGTAGAGGGATAAGCAATCTGGCAGCTGGGACTAAGGGACAATTGAATTTTAAGTGGGTATATGGTAACAACATATGCTTACTTTCAATTTATATGGTGATTTAGTCACATCAGGGCTCATTTGGGAAATTAGGACTTTCTTCCCTTAGAGACAGTGTAACAACGCTCTCTGTCCATATTAATGGATTCAAATAATCTTAAGTCAATTATAGCAAAACAGAATTTGGATCTCTGACTTAAAAAAGTCTTTTAGAAGTGCCAAATAACTGAAATTACATTATTGACTGCTGACAACTATAAACCTGCTTATATCACTTTGAAGAAACCAATCCAGCTTGCAGTACACAGCATTACAAGACAATAGCGGTTGGTGAGCATATACTACATCTCAACAGCTGAAATGTTTTACTGCCATTTTTCAAAATACTGCTAACTGTAAAAGTACTGCTAAACATGCAACTTGATTGCTTCCTCCAGTTAAATTTGTTGCTACAGGTACTTTTATTTTCATAGACTGCCATTTTTTTTCCCCTCCAGAATTCTGGGTGAAATAGTGATACCCATTTGTGCAGCATGAAGGGATTGCTGTGCACTGTGTCACTATTCACAGTGAAAACTGGAGTTCAAAAACAAGGTCCTGGTTAACAAATTAGGTCGAGTATCAATCACCTCAACCAACCCTGGCAACTCCAAAGTGATGCACTTGATATAACTTCCTTTTATATTCAAGAAATACAGATCAACTACAGTGAACTGACCCACCGAAATTCATAAAATATACATCAGATGTATTCTCTTTACAAACATATATACATACATGTATACATAAAATGAAAGAGGCATTTTTGAAAGCTACTGCACATGTGGTTTTGTTCACTACACAGAGACCCACACAGTGCTTCACTAAGACAGTTGCTTATCCCAAGTTAGCCAGGCCATAGTCCTAACAAAGCAGTCCAAAAATAGGATTTCATAACATGACTAACAAAACACCATAAAAACAGTTGATGTACAAACCTGCGCCAATTTCTCTTGTGAGGAAAGCTAACTTTCTTAGAGAATTTTGCAATACTTCCACACAACACTTTTCCACAGTTATTAAACTGCATTGAAAACTCTAAAAGTTTGCAAGTTCTATTGCATTTTGTAAGCACATCAACTCCTCCAGAGTTCTACCAAATTCACCCCATCTAAAGCCTCCAGCTCCTCCCAAGGGCTTCCCATAAGACAGCATTTCATAATTGGTTTTCCCCCCCTTGCTGGCCAGTCTCCATTTGACTGTTCCCCTTCAACGTGAATGCAGTGACACAGATTCTCGTTCTGCAGATTTCTTTCCAAGCACCTTTCAAGTGCCACATGGTAATGCACCACGTAATGCATGTTACCATAGCCATTTTTTTTTTTTATTTTCCTGTATGAAAGGCAAGAGAGTTTTAAACAATTTTTGAAGAACAACATGACCCCATTCTTCCTGCCTTTTGACAGTCTGACACACCTGAATGTATCTCATAATGAAATAGTAACAATACGCTCAGCTAGGTATCAATTAGCTATAAATGGAAGGTTGGAAGCACATGTGCATGCCTGTGACACAACATCAAAGCCTTTAACCACATTCCACTTGGTCATTGGCCAGTTAGAAAGACATTTGGAAACTACTATTTAACTGATATTTTCTTCAATATGCAGGAAATAAAAAGGCAGAACAAATCTTATGTGGGTATAAAATGTGGCTTTAAGTTAAAATAATAGTTTCCTTCATTTTCAAAATTCAGGATTTAAAGCAATGTATTTTTGTAAGCTACTGCTAGTAATTGGTCAGAGTGCAGCAATTCATTACAAAGCACAGAACCATAAACATGCTCTTCTGCTGTTTCTCAACTGTGCCAGGCAAAATAATTTCATTTCATAGCATTTTCAGTTTCAGGTCCTGTCAGGCTTTATGTGAATCCTCTTTATGTACTGTGAACCAACAATAACCTCGTTTAGCCGAGCTCTACAGACTCCTGGGAGAAGCTGATCAAAGATGATCAATGGACATAATTTAAAATCATCAAGTCCAAACCAATCATCTAGGCCATTTCAGCAGATCAGGCTGTCATCAAGTGCATGACTAAGACAAACAGATTTGCTTCTTTATAAATCATCTTATTCCCACCATATATCACTTGACTCTGTTAGAAGTTAACAGCAGAAAATTATCTAGATTTTTCCCTAAGAATTTAAAAAATACTTCTCTTCCATATTTGCTTTTTTTTTTTCCCCCAGCATGTAAGTGCTGTGTCAAAAATTAAAACACTTCTTAAAATTACAACATTTTGGTCATTACTTGAAAAAGAAAATATTTAGTGGGAAAATAACAAATAATAGAATAATTAAAGAAGAAAATAAACTCTAACGCCTCAACACTGACATCTTATCATTTCTAACTACATAATGGTTAGTCTTCTTCCAAAAAAGTCATCTGGAAATTTCCTCTGGAAATTAATACTATTAAACTATTTTCAGTTCATTACTATCTTTTTAGCTGGTATTGTTACCATTAGGGATTAACAGAGTAAGACAAAACTGCAACTTGCTTATTGAGTTATAGGCAGATACATCAAAACGTGTTCATTTTAAGCTGAGCTCATACAGTTATCAGCACACACCTCCTCTAACACTTGGAAGTGACTTGCAGAGACCCTTGGAAGATTACATTCGTGAAAGAATAAGAAAATATTGAAAGTCCCTACCTTCACCTGATGATCCTGAAAGGTCTATGATGACATACACTCTCCCTTCTGGCTCCAAGTCAATCTGTAATCAAGAAAAGCATAAGAACAAAAAAACCTTAGAATGGCTCCCAAAGCAAGTGACTGCATATGCAGGAAACAAAAAGTTTCCAAACATCACAAAGCCAAGGTGGAGGCAGGACACATTGACTACCAATACAGCCTTTGCAAAGAGGTCTTGAGGACCCTCTGCCTTCACTGGAGTTGAAAAAGAAGTGTGAATGCTTGGAAAGCTGGAGTTCTGTGAATTTTACATATCAAACATTTAAAGCACTTCTCTGCCATACATTTGCACCGCAGACATGGAAGAATGTTAAAAAGTGCTACAACTGAACAACTTTTTAACTGCAATTTATACTGAGCCCAGCTATGCAAATGGAGAAAACAAAACTGTGACCTATTCAGATCCCAGCAAGACAGATCGGCTCTGGTCACAGAATGGGTAAAATGAACACACACATCTCGTAGGGCCGGTTAACACGTGTTTATAATACTCCCTTTGTGTGCCCACTGGGAAAAAGAAATACATGCTTTATCCTCTTTTTCTGAAACAGGGAATTTGTTTATTTCTGCCATACTGGCAGATTTTAAGGAGTCTTTGCTTTTGTGGAGATCACTTTCACTCTGCATGAAACACAGGTGGCTCAGCATCAAACTGCCATATTTCCAAGATTTCATGAGCTGTGAGAAGAAGCTCCTGTAACTTTTAGGCACTGCAATGAAGAGCTCATTACAACTCTTCCTGCACTTTACCATGTTTCATCAGCAATTCTAAATATTGCTGGAGTTGAGTATGGTAATGGTGCCCACACCCATCTCTCAAAAATTAAATTTTAAATAAAACATTATGTAATCAATAGCTCTTACTGTCCTATAGCAGCTGGCACACGATTTCAGAGGCTGAGTGACGTGACATACATTAATACTGTATTTTCAATCTATTTTCATGAGAAAAGCACGCAGATAGAATTGCATGCCTGCTGCCAGGGTGCCTCAGGGTGCTTTGTGTGCCATGGCGTGTCCTGGGTGTCCCTGTTCTATGTGGGAGCGAACAGTCAAGGAGGCAACAGGGCAGCCCCTGGCTGGGATGTCACTCTGCCCTCCACAGCAGAAACTCCAGAACTTGCCCGATGCTGCTGCTACTCTGAGGTAACCACATGTGGAGCTCGTGGCTGGGAATAGGCGCCGTCCCCTCCCACCTGATCACAGCCTTCTTCCTCCTCCCACGCCTGCCCCCTGCTCTGCCACAGAGGGGATGGTGGCCTCGTTTCCCCCCTGTCAGCAAATAACACCAAGTCACCTCCTAAGTCACAAGTGACATCAGGGTACAGCACTAGGCCAGCACAAGGTCATAGCCAAGAGATCACCGATTCACTCTCAAACTTAGGAGACCAATCTGTCGGTCTTCACAAAATAGCAAGTAAATGAGAAAAGGAAGGAGACACTAGAATATCTGGGTTATACCAGGCTTTGCCAGCCTACATTCAGCAGACAGCTTCACAGGGCAACCTTTTCTGTGTCTAAGTTTCTCTCATCACCTGAAAGGCCCTTTACAAGAGGGGCACCTCTGCCTTTTCCCCCCCTCTTTTGGGCCATGGCTGCTGAATGCATCAGGGTGATGCATGCTCCTCCTTCCACCGACCAGCCTCTCACAGAAATGCTTCCCTGTCCTTCCTGAGCCAGCCGATAGAGGAGTTCCCAGGTCTGGCTGATGTCATCGGACCAAAAGATCAACAAAATTGTCTCAGCAGCTGTATTGTAAATAGATGAAGTAGGAAATAGCTGTTAGCAAGGAGAGGGGTTACTCAGAGGACTGGAAAATGAAATCACAGCTGAGTGGCTTATTTATACATAATCGTGTAGAATATTCAAGTAAAGACATTTTTAACAATTTCTGAAGTGGCAGCACGAGTTTTGTGGAGGAGTCGTCTGGGTCTCTTTTTGCCTTTTTTTTGGTTTTGTTTTAAATAAAGCTGCTGATCTTGAAATACTGCTCCTCTCCCTTCACCATTTTAAAAGAAAAATATTAGAAGATCACAGGCACAGGTGAACGAATAGACTTTGATGTCTATGCTGAGGGAGGCTTTTGAAAAACTGTTATAGCACTCAACAGATGGCTGTATTAAAGACAGACATGTCTAATGCTCTGTTTGTATCAGCGCTACACACTGCTTTAAGGTTCCAGTAAAATACTTCAAGCAGTTCAAATCCCAGCATACACACACACACATGTAAAACCCCAACACCATCTCTGCAGAAGAACCAGGCATCTGGAGGAGTTAGTGACCACCATCACCAAATCTCTCTTCTGCCCATTTTATTACAAACAACATTAGAAGGAACTCAGGAAAAAAACTGGAGCACTGAAACCAAGTTTCCGTTACCCATCAAGTGGACTGTTTTCATTTTCATTTTATTAGAAACCATGCTTACTGATTTTGAATTGGAAATTTTACTGCTGCTTTAGGCAAAATGAACTATTTATAAAAGGGAGTCTCTTTTACAAACAAAGCATGCGTCAATCTTGAAATGTTCTAATACCAATAAGAATGGACATTCTTATTTTTCGATTTATAACATTTAGAAATTTCATTTCGGTGAGCACCTATGCTGACAATCTCATTTGCCAGAAGCCAACAGCTCAGCTGTCTCAGTCAACCCTACATATAAAAAGAGCCTCCCAACAAAAGCAGAATCCCCTAAACTGACAGGAATCCTTTTTATCTCAGGTCTTTCATGTACCAAGGGAAATAGAGAATAAAAGGGACTGATTCAATCTTAATTTTTCATAAAAAATTTCAAATTTAATGCCTAGAAACATAATGGCATAAATACCTCCAAAACAGTCAGATAGCTAGAATACGCATGCCTTTCTTTCAATCTGTGCATTAAACTACACTTAGACTCTGCAAGGTCATTTTATAAATAAGTACCAAAAGACGCATACTGCAAAATCTAAAGTTCCCATGCATTTTTCACCGAATGCCCTGAAAGTCATCAGATGTAAAATGCTTAGATATATGTAACCAAAACCAGAATGACTGGCCAAATTCAGCTGAATGTGACAGACATCCTTGAATGTGATGGAAAGTCTGATCACAGCGATTCTGATCCCGACCCTTCTCTTTGACTGAAAATAATTCTCTTTGAATGCAGCCAAGCCTTTATATGCACAGAAAGACCCTAAGAGAAGAAATCTAAAAAAGATATACTGTTCAAAAGAACAACGGGGAACTAGGCAAGATGCAAACCAGGGATGGGACAGAGGAGTGGATACAAAAGCAGCTTTGCTGTAAGCACGACACATTGCAAAATACACCCCTCACACATACACAGCACATTTTCCACATGCAGCAAAACATGTAACACCTCTCATTGACCAAAATGTTTGATCACTTCATCCTGTCACTGACCCATGCTATTTCTGTGACTTGTGCTAAAAATGCTGGTTTAGAATGTGCAAGTAAGATTACTTTTAAAGGTATTTTAAACAACTTTTCTGTTGTTCGAATAATCCATATGTGGCAGCATATTGAGATGAGCACAATCATTGCTGGGAAGCAGCAGAGATCATCAAAAACTCCAGGCATGAATAAAACCTATTAGTAGCCTGTTTCAGGGAACAAAAGGCAACCATCCATAAAACCAGACATACTTTCAGAGGAAAAAACCCATGCTGAAACCAAGGCCAAGCTTGAGCATATTGAAGGCATTTATATAGTTTCACAGTCATTAATGGATTTTATTTTCAACACCCTTCTGAGACAGCTCCCCATCTGCAAAACGGGATACTCCCAAAGGCACAAGCTAGACTAAATGACTTGCCAGAAAGTCATACCAGAAATCCATAGTTAAACAAGAAAACTATGATCTCTGGAGGCCCAAACTGCCCACTGGATCATTTCTCCTATTCCTCAGTTAAGCTTCACTTTGTCAAGCAATACACATCCTGTCTTCCAGCAGTATCAGAGGCTACTGAGTATTCTTTTTTTTTTTTAACAGCTTTAATGGGTACGTATCTAGGAGGCAATTTCCTTTCTTCTCCATTCCATTAATACTCATTAGTACAAACAATACAATTAAAAAAAATGATTTAAATATGTCTCTGCAGCATTTCCAATGCGTCACAATTCTTAGGCAACTCTGACTAAAACAAAATTCAATCAAACTAGGCAGAAAATTGTGAAAATGGTTCAGGTTTTACTCAAGGTTTGATTTTCATGAGTTTTTAACTCCTATGCCTTCTTCTGAAAAAACGAGCTCTAAGCTCAGCTAAGAGCTCACCTTTGTCCTCCTCTCAGGTGCAAGACATTAATTCCCACCCATAAAATATGAAACCTAGACAGAATTCTCTTGGACTAAGATTTTCTAAGGAAATCACACACTCTCTCTAATCTTACAGAGATGAGGAAGATTAAAATATGCTATGGAAATACTTGGATTGCACCGAAGCTTCGCATTTGAATATGAATAAGCCTGAATAATTCCATCAGTGTTTGGGGATGGTTTTTTTCATTCTATTTGACAGCACCAGCATTTTGCATGCTCTATGGAGCAAACTGAGACCTGCTGTAAACAAGTGACAGACTACTGCCTGGAATGGCTCAGTGTCCCATTGCCACCGGTTTTGTTTGATCATGACAGAGTCCATCAGCCACCTATGTTCCAACACAAGAACGTCACCTAAGATTGAGTGTGCTGTTCTCATTTAAACACCAACTTTTCTCAAGAGAAATTTAAAGACAGTCATTGACATAAATGCAGATCTAAAATAATGAGTAGACAAATGCATTTCCCATAACTGAACTTCCCAGTAGCACAAAGGTTGAGGAAGTTCTACTCTGATCATCCTTTGGCTAGACAGTACATCAAACACAGCAAAACTCTTTCGAACCTAAAGCTGGTGAGGACTTTGGCAACACTATAAATCTCAATTGTGTATAAGCCACTGAAAGAATCAAATCATAAAACCTGCACCTCTTCTTGTGATGTTTATGATTATCTGTTATTTGAGTAGCTTAGAATATAAACCTACAAGCACATGATCTGTCACTGTAGAGTCATGTCAGACATGAGAAGTCACTATGTTTTAACCCTTACTGTTCACAGCATAACAAAGTTTCTCATTAAACACACAAGTTCTCTGAAAGAAGGTGGTAAAAGATTGTGCTTAAAGTGCTGATAGCTGCAAAGGCTGAAGAAATATGTGGGGTTTCACCTGTCTGCTGTTATTGGAGGCATTTACTTCTCCAATTTTCATAAAATATTATTTCCATGAAAATGCAGAAGAAAATCCAAACAGTTATAATCTCATAGAAAATTACTAGAAACAGTCTGAACTGGTCTTTTGTTCCTTAGCCACAAGATTTTTCTGCTTCAGTTTAGCTAGCTAATACAGTACCTATTTTAACTTATTTAGTAGAAAATAATTACTGAAGTCCAAGTTAATTAAAAACTTTCAAATCCACCATCAGTATTGGAAGAGAAGCAAACTCTTGACCCAAAGAAAAGCCAAAGGTATGATTAAACTCACAAATGTCCCCCAGCAGTCACAGCTGAATCCCTAGCAAGTTCACCTGAAATGAATAGTTTGCAATAAGCTACATAAGGTCAGCAAAATAGCTGGGAAAATTTTATTTAATAATATTATCTGACAATAAACCATTTCAAATGTTATGTCATTAATTACATACGACAAACTTGACTTTTAAAGAAATTATCCAGAAAACATATTTAGAAAAATTCCCTAGAATCCCCATTTTCGTCTGTGATATTTTCCCCTCCATCAGCCTCTTGCTCTTCTAGCAAAGAAAGCAGGGTTCTTTGGAGTCAGTGCACTGCCACAAAGTTCACAAATCTGTCTTTCATTATGAATGTTACATATTTGATTATTATAATTACAGAGAAACATAACACAGCTTGCTCTGTTGTAATTGACCACGATATACATAAAAGTTCAGAAATTTTGGCCACAGGGGATTCTATCAATTATTTACTCATACTCAAAAGTCAACAAAAAAACCATCAAACATCTTGCATGACCTACAGAAAACATCAAACACTTTCCAGTGCCAGACACATGCACAGACAAAATACAGAACATAAGCAGCCAAGCAAGAACAAGATTCAGCTGAAACAACCACAGTATTCAGAAAACAATTCTAAACCAAGAATCCTTCCTTAATATAGCATATAGTGATACTCAATTGGGGCATCCAGAATCACGCTCAGTATGACTTCGGTCTTCCACAATCTACTGTTCCTGTGGCCTCCCAGGCACCAGGAGAGGGGCACTTCTGAACGCACAGCAATACATGCACATGATCTTGAGCACAAGCACACCTGCCCTCTCAGAAGTAACAGGCATTTTTGTGTGTTATAAGGAAGAACAACCTTCACAGACCACTGTGCTGGGAGTAGGATGTTCACGGCTCACTTTCTGTCAGAAACCAGAAAGTGAACTTGGGCAGCTGGCTATATTTACATACAACAAGACAGCAGAGCAGTACCAATGGCTACAAAGGTATCAAGCAGCATGACCACAGAAGGGACACTGCATCAAACCAAGTTTCTGACTCCATGGTCTGAAGTGAGTGAGAGATTGCCTTCACTTCTTTGAAAGCTTCAGGTGGTAGAGAAGATCTATGGCAAAAGGTATTACCTACTATTACAGCGTTTCAGAGTTACATGACAACATGGTTAGGGTTTCTAAATACCTACAATCACAATTCACACCAAGGGGAAATAAACCAATGAGAGAGAGCTCTCTTCATGAACAGAAAAATAAATCAATGACTTCAAGAGATAAAGTTGCCTAGACTAACCATTCCAGGCACTCTGCATGTGAACAGGTCAATGGAGACTCATGAGTGTTTGAGACGTGTGTGTGCTGTGTGTTGGTTTCTTTAACCCAGTACGGTTATTTTGAAGATGCAAATGTCTTCTATTACTAAGCCCTATGAAGACAGGGGAATAAGCAGAAGTTACATAGGACTTTTTCACTGTACTATAACTGTATCTACCCTAGAAATGGAGGGTGCATTATTTTAGCAATGGTAATGAAGGCAAAGCACAAAGAACCTATACAAGCCCAGAGATGAAGTACGATGCATAAGAGGTATGTTCAGCTGAGCAACGCTCAACTAGACCTTCTGAGTGAAAGGACAGTAAAACCACCTACTGAAGAACAGGCTGCACAAAGCATTCACTTGAAACATCTGCTAAATGTATTTCAAAAAAGAAAAGAAACTCTTCAGAGCACAAACACTTTCCCAAACAGATGGTTATTTGATTTAAGAAAAAAGGAATTGCATTGTGTGGTAACAGCTGACCTGCAATTTCATCACAAGGCTTTTCAAACTGTATTCTTTAATGCACTGGTGCAGGGGCACTCTCCAAACCATAGGGAAATAATTAACTGCCACAACATATTTAAAACATACTTATCCTCTTGACTCATGGGCAATTTTTAATGTCATGCTACAGAACTGCAACGAGAAGGGAGGGGGTTACCCATACACCTAGCAATAAAACACTGAATAGACAATCAGGACTGCAAATACACAGTGGTTAGCCCATTGCTACAGGTTAAAAGTGATAAAGGCTGTCAAATTCTTTTCCCACAGTACCATTTCAGGCAACCACCTCTCATATATTCAAGGCAAACTCCTAGTCAACACATTTGCTCAGTCTGAGGAATCACCTACATATGATGACTTAACCAGGGATTTGGAGTTTCTCTTAAACAGCAATAATATCTCCTCTGAGTAGACACCTTGCCAACACTTCAGATAACTATTATGAAATAGGTATCTGTATAAAATAAACACACAGATAAGCAGAGGACCTTGGGATTGACTTAGTTTTCTTGATCACACATACAAGAGTTTTGGTGCACTGCATACATTTTTCCTTGTTTCCTTAAGTAATTTCCACATTTCCCTATGTACTTTAAGCAAGACTTTCTGTTTGAAGGTATCAAAGCAGCACTACCTGTTTCCTGTAAAGCATATGGTAGGTATATTTCTTCTCTTTAGGGTCAAATCACACCTTTCTTGCACTCTCCTCCTGACAGGTATACTCTGAGGAACCCAACGAAGTATGTAGTAGGCAATATCTATTAACATTTCTGTACAAATAATAAAGGAAAGAGCTGTGCTGATTTTTAGACCTCAGAAATCCGGAAGATCCAAGACTGAGGAGGTATAAATTAAAATCCTGCCTAAACAAGATAAAATAATCTTCAAAGACAGGATATAAATAAATGCTAGAAAATTGTGATGTTGAGATGGTATGAAGTTGCACACAAAACAAAAGCCACAAAAGAACTTGCCTATTAATCAACTGTATTTCAAAATAAAAGTCAGGATTGACAATGACATCCTGGTTTGAGTAAAGGTCTCACCTGTCTTAGAGAGAACATATTCCCAGATACTAGAAAATAAATATGCCTTACATGAAACCTCACTCCAGACTAGGCAGACACTTCAGCATTAATCTCAGACCCTACCCATAAGAGGTTCACATTTTCAAACTCTACTGCAGAACACCAGTCAGTAGCTTTTGAGAGAGTTCCAACTGAAATGAAAATGAACCAGAAAAAAGAACAGAGAAGGGAATTGAATCCACTTTGTTTCAGTTCTAATTCAGGTTCAGTTGCAAGTAAAGCTGTGCTGTCTTTGTTTCAGCCAGCAACAAAATTCCCATCTAGGTTTTGTTACAGTTAAAAAAACCCCTCAACATTAAAACAACTACCGCTTATAAGTTTGAATTCAGTTTAGCTCCCTGGGAAGAAAGGAGAAAGGTCTTCCTATATGAAAGGTAAGCACATTAAATGTGCTTACCTTATCCATTTGTATTCACAATATAAATTAAACTTCCATTAGGAATGAAACAGCTTGATTCAATATGCTGCAAATGGACAAACTGTACCTCAATGACAGACACTGGAACTTGTAAGTAGCTTGTTGATGTGCAACAGTGGCACCAGCTGCAAGCCAGAGTGCAACAGCAGAGAGGGGAAAAACTGCCATCAGTGTTCTCCCTTCTCTTTGGCCAGTTCCATTTAGATATGAATGAGATTCCCTCTCCCTACGTCCCCCAGGCTAAAGTGGCTGAAACTATGGAGTAGGCAATTCAGACAGCCCTGGAGGTGTGCCCAGAGGTGTTTTTGATTTCAGTAACTGCCTATGAATGACCAAGTTCTTTCCCTCAAGTTTCAGAAAATGAACAATATCTTAAGAAACATCTCCAGAAGCTATAAAAAAACTTGCCTGAAATTTTTCCAATATTCAAGCTGCTCCTCTTTCTGTGCAAAACTGGACTTCTAACATGACAAAATCCCTGATCTCCTCTGTAGCTTACCTTAATCTACCATTCATGAAATTTTGGCTGATGATCAACCTGTCAGCACTGCTGAGCATCACTGTGTCACCACACAGTGACTGACTCGAGTTTTGGTTTCAAGTGTCACCTTGGCAACCAAGACCAAAGAAGAAGGTTGCAGGGCTGAACTCTTTGAACTACCTAGATGGTCAAAGTACTCTGAAGTAGTGCCAAAGAGGGGCAGCTCTACAGATGACCACCAGGCAAGAAACAAAGAACACTACTTCAGGTGGGCAGAACTTAAGAAAGACTTAGAAATTACATAATACAGGGACAGAAATATCTTCTATTGAAAAACACATGTGAATGAGAAGAAGAAAAGATGTAGGGAATGACAATCATGTCATGCAGCGACTAAAATTATAGGTACAGCTCAGAAGTGGCATGAAGTTGTCACAAGCAAACAAAAGGAAGTAAAATAGTATTTCAAGAACAAAGCTAATCTAAAATTACTCTAAAAAATGGAAAATTTTCTTTCAGAAATATTAACCTCTTTTAACCTCCTTCTTAAATCTGAAAATGCTTATCATTTCTATTTCAGCCGTCCTGCTCTGTCAAAAGACCATGGCTTTATCACAAACATAGCGGGCAAGCTTTTAAAAAGCAATAAAGAACTTTAGAACAATTTTTAAATCAAGACACCAAAACCATGATGGCTTATTTTATTACTCATCCAGGGAATGGAAACTTTGTCATTTGTTAAAATGCCTCTGTTTAGATATAGATTTTTAGTAACTTAAATGTAATTAAAAAACCCCAAAACAAACAAAAAAACCCAACCAACCAAACAAAAGAAACCTTATCTCCTACTCTCTCATTCATGTTTACCACAGATAAGTTTCCTTTTCCAAGGAAAGAAACTGAAAGGAAAAATGGAATTGTTATCTTACAGAATTACCTAAATTTTGGTTATAGAAAGGAGATTTCAAAAATATCACAAAAATATTTGTTTTCCAGTTAAAAATAGTTCCTCCACCAAGCATAAAGATGAACACATGAATGCACAAGCTTCAAGAATTATAAATTAATGTTCTTCTGCAAGGTCATGATGGGTGAAAAAGTATGCTCGACACAGATATCCTCCACGACCTTTCATATATGTATCTGTAAAGAGTTTCTTTACAACAAACACTGACATTACAATAAACAATCACTGTGTGATATACAAACCACGACAGTTATACAGAATTGGCATCAAGTATTTAAACAAAAGCATCCTTTCTGAAAATATCTCTTCTGCTTACAGCCTGCCAAGAATTGCATTGAATCAGAGATTTAGATCAAGTTCTAGAGAAATTCAATCCTCCCCAAAAAGTAAATTCAAGAATAGCACCAAAACATTTAACTATCTTGAACAACTACCCAGATTTGGTAAAAAACACCTCCAGATTTGACTGAAAATGTCACCCCCAATGATATTTTATGTGCCTTTCTGAAAAAAAAAAAAAAAAAAAAAAAATTGCCTGAAGAACTAGCATTTTTGCTGTCAGAAGAAAACATTTTTGGAACATTGTGTTTGGTTCTACTTTTCCCTCCTTTAGAAGATATCATGATTAGAACTTTAGATAGGATTTAATAATGTTAGGGTTATGGGGGATTTTTTTAAACATAGTTCTTGTGTTGCTCTGATGATTTTTATCCACTGTTTAATCATCAGATTAGAAAGATTAATGAAGCTAATTCTGTTAACAAAATGGCTATCCTGAGGACTACAATTATCTCTGATTCACTTGGACTTCCTCTGCAGCTTTAGCCATAACAAACTCAGAGGAACTCTGAGACTCCTCAGACGGCAGTTGCAAAGCGCTTTGTTAAAAGAACCGCTCAACAGAAACTCATAAAAGTCCATCCTATCCATGTTTAAATGCAGAAAGGAAAAACAAGTAAAATAAAAAGTAGCAGCTTGACACATGCTGCCAGGCAACCTATATTCCATGAAACAGATACACCATAACGTACCATCTTGAGTACAGAGATTGCAGAAGAGGAAATGGCAAAAATAGCCATACTATTATTATTGTTCCTGAAAAGTCAGACAGCACAGTCCACCAGCCAGAAGTGGCACACCAGGAATAGACATATCTTCAAAACTCCCTAAGAACAAACACACCTTCCTGTCCCTGGGGCATTAACTGGCGTTTTTCTTTAGCATTTATTTTCATTCACTGCAGTGTTCTGAACTGAGTTACATGTGGAGTCCTCACATGTCAGATATGAATTTGATGTGAATGATGCCTGTTAAACGTTTTCAAAATTTCACTCTTTCAGACATCCAGAAAACCTTCCAGTATTTCCCAGATTTAAGCAGGGGCGGGGGGTGTGGGGGGGTGTGGAAATCAACAGAAAAATCCTGCCTGAGACTTAGTATGCCTTGTTTTGTAGGGATTTGAATGCTCCTCTTTTAGTTCATGAGGAAACAGGAAGCAGAGTCATTTACAGTTTTGTTCTTTGAAAAAACTGATTATAATTCAAATCCTTTTTTCTTGAGGGAGAGGGAGGGTGAGGGGGGCGGTGTGGCTTGAGTTTCTTTTCCCTTTGTTTTTGGTGTTTGGTTAGGGGTTTTTTTGTTGGTTTGTGGTTTTTTTGTTTTTTTGTTAATACAGGAATGTTCAAGTTTGGGTAATTTCTTTGCAAGAGCTTAGGTAAGATTTCACAAAGCCAAATATGACTGAAGATAAATTTTAAGAGCTAAATGAACAAAAATTGAGTTATCTTTAAATGCATAAAAACTCAGTTCTGCTAATGGAGGGCAGAGTACACTGCCTGCTTATTCTTGTATCAACCCAAGTAAGTAGAGCAAGACTAACACTTGTCTTCTAAGAAAAGCTTTTAATGTCTTCCGAAAATGTCTAGGCTGAAGGATCTGCTACGTCCTTTGCTAACCAGTTTCATTAGTTTATCTCTTTTAATGTGAAAGGAAATGTGCTACGGTGTCCACTTTAATCTGCCTGGCTAGCCCTCACTTCTTGTATTACCCTTCTCACATTAAAATATTCTTTATTTTTTAATGGTACTTTATATACCCAAATTAGGTAACTTCCCATTGTTCCTTTTATTTAAAGCAAACCAGTGAGCTCAGAGTCTCTCCCTATAAAGAATATTCTCCAACATGCAATTGCTTTTGGAAATCCCACTGTGAGCTCTGATGTTGATCTTCTGGGTCACCTTGGGCAATAAACTTTATTAACCTTCCATGTGCCTATTTCACCACCTATAATTAGTCTTACTTAGAGTACAAATTTTAAAAAGTTCAGGCTCTCCTTAACATATTTGTGCAATTAGGCCCTCATTTTTTTACTGTTACCTACACGGGATTTTGCAGGTCCTAAGCACAGTGTTGCATTAATAATCTGAACTGCTAAACTAAGAACAACCAACAGTTATTGTAGCCTATTGATAACCCTGCACATATGTCTGCTAGGGCGCACCTATCTCTTCCAAAAAAACCTGGGACCTTACCACTTGACCTACAAAAAAAATTTAATTTGGGATTTACAGCATAAGGCTTTGTAATCCTAATTCCACACAGTGAGGGCAGAGAGAGCCAGCAAGTCTATCTGGCCTTCAGTACCTTTTTTATTTCTCTCAATTTCCAACCAGTTTTTAAAATGACGACCTCCCATAATCCTCCTATATTCAGCCTCCAGAAGAAGGAGGAATAATTTCACACCTGGGGGAAGTGTCATGAAAATTGTCAGTTGTTAGAAGGGTGGAGGCAGGCAGGATAGGCTTCTTCAGCAATGCATCTAAGTTTTGGATACTCTTCTTCCTCATTCCTCCATGATTGGCCTCCAATTTCCATAAGCACTATCCCACACAGCTTGCAGAAATCTCTGCCTTACACAACCTTATAATCAAAACTTAGTTCTATCTAAGTTTGTTTCAAAACTCTCAAAACAGTCTTATGTGAAAAAAAAAAAAAGCCCAAAACTTAAGAGGTGATCTGAAATAGGAGATACATATTTGCATTTTTTTTTGCTAGAGGTATACAACCAATTCCCAAAGAATTGCTAGGTAACAGCAATAGTCCAAAGACTTGAAGTACAGAAAAGGAAGTAAAGTTACCTTTGCATTGGAGAAGAAAGTTTTTGTGTGGTTTTGTGAGGGGGAGCGTGGTTGTTTGGCTTGTATTTTTTTTCTTTTTTGTGTCCCTGCCTCCCCCACTTTTTTTCTTAAATGCAGTGTGTTTTCCTTACTAGTCATTGAGATGAAAATGATTCATGCACAAGTATGACCTTGTTAACCATCCAGACAATCCCCCTTTAAGTAAGGCTCTTCTGGGGAATGCAATAGATCTTCATGATGTCTGTGTAATATTTCAGAGCAAGACAGCTGGACTACTTCCATTCCTGATTCTCTCACCCTGTCCAATCTCTTGCTTGTGGCTCAGTCAAATATGTTGCATTTTAACTTTTCCCAAGAGTCCGCACAGTTTCTCATTTGGATTGTTTCAGATTTCATTCTCGGCAAAGCAGCTGACTTCAAAAGTGCTTTCCATTTGTGCCATTATCAAACCACTCCTCCAGTAAGGAGAAACACTCCCTCTCCAAAAATTCAATATACATATATGTGTGTGCATGCTAATAAAGTTGCTAAGTATTAAATTTTGAGATGCCGTGGGATCCAGTAAAGATGAAAGGATGGGAACGCTAGCATTCTCAGGATCTGGCTCAAATAGTAGTTGGTATTCAGCCATAGAGATGTGAGTAATTCTGGGCAGTTTGGTAATTTTTCTTATACTGTCCTAAAAAAAAAATAAAAAATAACCACCACCACAACAAAAAAACCTCAGAGATTATGTAACTTTGGAATTGTGTTCAGAACTGAATTAAAGCAATTTAGCAGCATTTTCCATATACCTGAGGAAATGCTGGATAAAAATAATGCAAAAAGCTGCTTTACAGTTAAAATTTCTTTAAGATTCTTAATTAACCTAATTTTTTTGGTTTGTTGGTTTTGGTTTTTTTTTTGTTCTTGTTGTTTTGGTTTTTAAAAAAACTAATAAAATGAGGTTAAATCTGAACCTTGCTAATTCCTTCTCATTTTCAACTTAGGTAATTTAAAAAGAAAACTTACTTTTTTAACACCATGAACAATCCCAACAGTAAACCTGAAACATTACCCGGTATTTTAGAAATACTTTAACGGCAGTTTTCCCGCTTTACAACAAAGCTGGACTAATCTCTCTAGTTCAATGTCGAGGAGAGCTGTCACTCCTGAGACAGTCAGAATCCTACAGGTAACATCTGTAGTGTAAAACAGGTATACCCTAAACCACGCTGCAATCAAGCAGAAGGAATAACCTGGCAGCCACACTGGGCTCCTCTGATACTCCCCAGCC
Source organism: Formicarius rufipectus (assembly GCA_013399695.1). Taxonomy (NCBI): domain Eukaryota; kingdom Metazoa; phylum Chordata; class Aves; order Passeriformes; family Formicariidae; genus Formicarius; species Formicarius rufipectus. The sequence goes on along the minus strand of VXAU01003432.1, from coordinate 25,532 downwards.
CCTGCCCCCTTCACTCCTTGACAAATTGCAGAATTTGATGCAGACTGGCATCTTTTCTGATTGCTACCACAGACTTGCCACAAAGCAAGGGAACTTCTTACTTCACTTTGCTCTCATCCCTTGAACAATACCGAAGGAAGGAACTGGATCTCTCTGAATCAGCAAAGTATAAACTTAAGATCTGACTAGTTTATTTGTATTTATTTTGTTAGCATTTAAATGAGAGGAGGTTTCCCTCCTCCTTTGAAATTCTGTTACAAAATACACAGAGTGAAAAACACAAGCAGCAGCAAACATGCCAGCATTAAAAACAATGGAGAGAGACTGGCTCTCTGACTGCACAGGTGCATCACACAGATTCCACAAGACCTAACAGACAATTTGGCAAGAAAGAACAATATTGGAATCAAAGACAATGCACAGAAAAACTCAACAGTGTTTTGAGAACAGACATTTTACCTATATGGCCATCAATTTTTAAGGAGGTTTTTCAGGTATGAAATTAACTAACAATGGATTAATCAACATTTCATACAGAATTAGTTGCATAATGTGTGGCTTTGATTTTTACAACCAGGAACCAAGGCATATTTTAAAAACATGCTTCTGTATCAGTTGCATGCTGGAAATTACAGTTAATTCTGAGAGTTCAAGAAACAGCAACTCATTCTGGGACCCACAGTCAAATTAACTTATATTAGAGCAACAAGTACTTTAGATACCTCCTACTCTGACTCTAGAATTTTATGGTAGCTTTTTCTAGAAATTCAAGCAGTTAATTTAAAATGTATTTTTATACCAAAATATTTCAGCAGCTAAGCATAATATCTATTACATTTGATTATCCCTATGTATTTGTAATTTTCTATAAAATTACTGAATATCAAGCTTTCTGAGAGTTTTAAGTCACTGTCATTTCTGCACCATGCCGATCATACTGTTTTGTTAATGGAGTCATTAAAAATGGTAACACAAATAAAACCATGGCTCCCTTTTCTTAAGGCTAAGCAAGCAGAGCACACATCAAACCAAACTGCATGCTTCACTCTCACCCAGTTACCCTCCTTGTACTTATTACATGAATCAGGATAATTAATGAGTTCACACTGCAAACATTTCTATAAAGAGTCATGTTTAACGGCAGCGTAAGAGGTGTTGTGAAGGATCCTGCCTTGAAAGACTGCTAGCTTATGGTAGTGTTGCCCTCCACACCAGATTTGCTGTGAACCACTATCTCTGTAACCTACAGAAATGTTCACTCTACAGACAGCAGGTTTTTCCTGGGAGCTCTGAGACACTATTTGAGGATCAAATTGAAAAAACCTTTTGGAGAATAGGGCAGCAGCAGTGGCCTTACTTGGCTGCAGCCTGGAAGTGATGACTGAATCCATCCTTAATAATAAAACAACTGAATTTCATAGATACTTCAAAGATAACGAGCTGCCCAAAACCTTCCAAACCTCCTGCTGACTGCAGATTGTATTAGACTGCTGTCAGTGACAGTGGGTCTTTCACACAGGTGGCTCCGGCAAACCAATGGTCACGAGCATCCCAACAATGTNACAACAACAAACAAACAAAAAACCAAACAAACAAAACCTGTCAGACCTCAAGGTTCCATGTTTACTGGAAACATAACTGGGGAGAGACAGAATGAAATTATGCCCTTACTGACACAGCATTTTATTCTCTCTCCTCTACATCCCCTCCCTCCCATGTCCACCTCTACTGCTACAGAAATGCTCCACAAAAAGGTGATAAAAGCAGAATGACTTACTTCAGAAAAGGGCATTTAATCTATGAGAAATCAGACATACATAACATCAAAATTACCCAGTTATCAAAGAGTTAACTGGCACTGCAGATAAGGTTATGAGCATGCCCATGCCTTTCTCCTGTCTTATTCCACTATTTGTAGTGCACTGATTTTACTAAGTGTCACTAAATGGATGACACAAAAATAAATATGCTCACGCAATGACAGTCAGGGATACTTTTATCCCTCAAGTTATTACAAACCACAAATAGCCATCTCTGGAAAGCAGCATCAGAAGAATATAGAGTAGACTTCAAAAGGGGAATTTCAACAGCAACGCTGAATGAAGTTGTATTTTAAGCTCGCTCCACCCCATAATCTTTAATATCATTGCAATGCTGCTGAGCTCAGATCTGTCAGGAAAAAAAATACTTTTCTTTGTAAATGTTATTAATTTTATCAAACTCAAAAAAGGAAGGTCTCGGCAGACCTGTGTTTGAGACTGGCATTCCAAACCTAAGGTTTAATCAGCTCTCTTATTCTACAGTTGTATGCATCATACAAATGCTGACAAAAATATTTTGAAGATAAAAAGAAATTACATACTAAGACAAATTTTGTAGACTAGTTTAAAAATGGAGATTCCTACTTACTACTTGAAGAAAGCCAGATATTGAGCAGAGATACAATCTGTCATTTGTACGTGCTGTATAAAAAAAAAAACCCTCTGGTCCACAAATCTCTATCTGAAAAATTAATCCAGTTTTAGCTTATGGAAATTAATCCAGATTTATCTCCTATTTCCTACTTCAAGAGCAGTGTACACAAACATGATTTTTTTTTTTTTAACTCCTCAAAGTTAGATAAATATAAATAAAGCTCCCACACAGAATAATCTTCAGAAATCATTTCCAGTGTGAAAAAACATTGCTACTCTATGGGAGACTAAGGACTGAAGAAGGGGAAACCACTCAAAAGCATGTGTAGCAGTATTATCACACCTGACTGTTATTTGTAGTTTTGCTCCCTTCTTGCAAATGCTTGTGCTAAAGATAAAAAATTAATCCTTAACTTTCATACCTACAAGAAATGTTTTTGCACACGGAATCACAAACTTGAATGGAGTGTTACACCATTTCAGTATTATCTGGGACCCAGGATGTGCCCTGAGGTGTTCAGAGACCACTGGCAGCACCCATTTAGTAGCTCCTACTGAATAAATTGGGCATTCAGTGTTGCTACCCACAGGATGTCTTTGCAGCCTGCAGGCAGGGCAGACAGGACTTCTCATGAAGTTTTATAATTGTCCCAAGCCAAGAGTAAATTCATGGAGGGCAGAGGGTGTGCAAATAAAAATTAGTGACGTAGATGGAAAAAAACCCCAAACCTATCCCCTACAACTTCAAAGGACAGGAATATGGAACACCATGCACAAGCCAAACTGCTACTCCCAATACACACAACTTTCCTAAATCTGAGCAACATACAGATATTTTTATTTTCTCCTTTGCAACTTCAGTCGTGGCACATTTTTGCTGTCTGCAATCATGCAATTTCTATGCAATCCACCTGGTATTTATAGGCTTTTAAGATCTCAGTACTCTAAATTTTGGACTCTAAGCATATGATACATTACATCCATTAAGCCTCTCTTAAGAGAGCTCAGTCTTGATGTACCTACTAAAAACACATTAGAAACGAATTTAGATGCAGATCTGCTTGAGCCTTATTTGGCAGATGTAGAACTAAAAAGTTGGCACTGCAGCCTCTGTGCCCATTGCATCACTTTGTTTCTGAAGTTTCAGATAAGCAAAGAATTTTGAGTGGCTGTGCTACAAGCCAGAAGATTGAAGGAAGATTTCAAGAACTTCTCGGATTTTGTTACTGAAGAGGCATAAGACTAAGGCACTTGAAACTGAAATGAAATAACAAAGAAATGCTTACCTTCCCTCAGGAAAAAGCTGTCAAGGAGTGTCCTATTACATGAAAAGAACACTCTGCAAACTTTTATAGGAACTACATGACTCGATTCTTTCTACAGAAAACTTGTTACATTTCCTGGCCCACCAAAATAGAGCCTGGTATACATGAAGTCTTTGATTTATACACCTGGAACTGAGAATGCTCCCTTTACAAGAAGCCTGGTTTCCCCTAGGTTCCATGTTCTTTCTTGATGAATTGCCATGGAATTACCTATTGGTTTTGAGAACATCTGTTAGTGTTCCATCTCTCAGAATTGCACACACATCAATTTCTAGTTGCCACATACATGAAAAGTTTTGAAACTTGTCTGTTCAGAGCATGTGTTAGAAGGGAAAAGAAAAGGAAATCTTGCAAATTTTATAATCATGCTTTGTCTTTGATATTGTTACAAGCTATCTACAACAAAGAGAAAGAAAAAAATTCCTTCTGAGACTATCATGGGGAATGAAAACACATGAAAGAGAAGCAGCACTAATTTGGCCATACAGTGGCCTCATAGGGTCTTACATCACAAATTAATTAATTTCAACTTGAGTGGAAATTCAGCTGCTGAATTAGTTCCTGCTGTTTCCACACCAACAGTGCAATTCTGCAGTAGACCTTATGACTTTATAAAGAAAAGATTTCTTTACAAAGAAATCAACTTCAGTTATCTAGGCAACCAAGTTTTTTTGAATATTTGACATGCTCCTTTATCACAGACTTACCGACTAAATGCTCTTAACATTTTAAGTGATCTTTTTGCCCACAGTACACAATAGAAGTTATTTTTCATCACACAAAATAGTCACCCCCCAAAAAAACCCCTGCAATTATTCAAAGAAATTTGTGTTGTTTATAGTAAAAACAAAAGCAAAGTAGGAGTAAAAAAGACACATTACACAAAACCTTCACTGCTACTACCACTTCTCCCCATAAAACACAGATCCTCATGTGAGATTTGACAGTAGCTGAAGAGTCGGTGAGGCAGAACATTTGACAAAGACTGTTCCAAGGGACATCAGTTGCAAAACACACATTATATATCGCCAGCTTGAAAAGACAAAAACTTCACTTAAGACCATGATACCAGAAGACAACATCTAAGAAGTGACTCACACAACTCTTCAACTACTGGCACGCTTGGATGAAACAAAAATGTCACTCATAAGCATCTATCAGCTAATTTACCTACATTTAGACAACTTCCACTTGAAACTAACTTAGGCAACTTTCACTACAAATTAACTAAGGCTAGGTTTTCAAATCATAACCTGAAGAATCAAGTGCTCAAAGTCTCCTGGATTGTGAGTTCAAATCCTCAACAAACCTTTGGAAAAAAAATAAACCCAAACCAGCACTGAGCACCTGGGCCAGGAGGACTGACCTTGTCACAAGCTGAATCAGATGCTTGAAGTATCAAGTCCAACTCTGCAGCCAACAGTACTTTCAGCTCAGTAGAGTAGTTTTAGCAAAACACTGCAGGACAAGGGAGGCTCTCAACAAGTGTTATGACTTGTTCTTTCTGCAGCAGTAAGGTTGAAGGGTGCCTGTGAGAACTCTGAGCCCATGCAGGATAAAAGAAAGACCCACCTCCTACGCTGGGGAATTTCAAGGAATAACAATCATGTTTGCCACTCCAAATAAACACTTTTGTTCCTTTCCTTGGACACTATTCACAGGTTTCTGTTGCTTTGTTTCCTTAGGTTTTCAGTATAAGGATTTATTAATTCCTGCTGATGAGTTAGTCAAATTTGTTTTTAGACATGGTATGAGAAAACAAACAGGAAATTGGGGAGAGAAGAAACCCGTAGAATACGTACTTTATCTTAAAAGGAAACAGGAGAAATTATTATACACTTTTTACCAGGAAACCAAGAGATACCCTAACCAGCATAGAAAATACTGAGGTTTTTCCCCCTGTTCTCTTCTGAAGACCAAATCTGTAGCATATTGGACTGCAAATGTATTTTACTACTTACATGCTTAATGTAAATTGTTTGGGGGTTTTGTTTGTTTGTTTTTTGTTGGTTTTGGTTTTTATTGGTTTGGGGTTTTGTTTTTTGTTTTTGTGGGGGTTTTTTGTTTGTTTTGTTTTGGTTTGGTTTTTGTTTTGTTTTTTTTACTCTTAGGACTGCTTCCTTATCACACAAACGAGCCCAAGCCTGCTAAAGCTGCAAAACTAAAACACTCTGATTTCAGCTTGCTACATCATATTCAGCAATACTTTTAAACTTTCTATCAGAATTTCCTGAACTGAATGATACCTGGTCCTTTCTTACCCATCCCTACAACCTGCAGAGGCACTCCAACGAGTATCAGAATTCAAAAGGTTTTTTCCATTCTTATCTCTCAAGGAAGAGCAACAGGATTTTTCAACATACTGAGACAGTTTCTTAAAGATTCTCTGCCTGAAAACACATCAGCAATAAGCCTACTCTACATGTGCTCCAGAAAATAACTGCTGGCATTTATTTCATTTTATAAATATTAATGTGAGCCATTTAACAATGATTTGTTACACTATTAACCAAAAAAGTCCTGACAATCTTACAGTTTGTTCTGTGCCCAAATATCAAACTCCAGAGTGCTCTCAGTGTTTTAATTTTAAAATCTTGATTGAGATTACACTTTCACCATAGTTTAGCAGTAAGCTATGTAAAAATAGTTATGAGTAGATGCATATTGCGAAAAACAAAATCTTTCATGAAAAGATTCACAAGAAAAATGACTTTTTTACTAAGTCCTAATCTATCACAATGATTCAGGACAAAGAATATTTGAAGCACACACAAGCTTTTGAAGGATGGTTAAGTAATGCCATGATCTTTATAAATCCTCACCTCTGTTATATCCTGGGCCAATAATGAAAGGAAAATATTGAGTACAAAAGAGGCCAAAAACACAAAAACCCAAGGAAAACCTCCAACCTGTATGAGCTCCAGGGAGCTTCCCTTAGCTCCTTCCCTATAACTGATCCAAAATCTTAATCAAAAAGGTGAAACAATCATACAATCTTTCTACAAGGATGCAATGCTCCTATGCATTTCAAGGTTGTCAAGAGCCTTATTTACATTTTCCAGATAGTCTCTTCACCACAACAGCTATGCCCTTCAGCCACGTGGCTCTTTGACAGAGGGTTTTCCCCAGCTTCACTGGATGACAAAGGGTTAAAAGTGTTTTTGAGAGCAGTTGGCTGATTTTCTGATGTTCTCCAGCAGCCTGAACAAACAGGAAGCCCGGAAATGAGTGATAATTGTTAAATAAGAGCTCTTAAAACACCTGCTTAGCTCTAACTGCTAACTATTAAACCATTATAGCAAGTTAAAAACAAAATCCCCCAGAGAGATTTCAACCTGTTTTCCCCATCTATTTTCTTAATTTATACAACAAGACATTCAGAGACATCCAGTGGATCTGGAAGCACAACCTCCTCCATAAGCAAGCACAACCTGGAAGTCTTTCACAATCAAACATCCTCCCAAGGTGATAACTCACAACCCTTTGCTTTTCAGAGAAATGTATGTTTTTAGTCAACTTGGTGTTTCTGAAGTTTTCACCCAAAGGTTTTTTTCCAAACATGACTGATTACACTTGTCTTCTAGAGAGAATTGGATATCCATTCATCCTACACGGTGAGGAATTGTTTTTGCAGGAGTAGGCCATTTTGTAAGGCAATTAAGAAAGAAGGAAAGGATTTTCAGGTCCAATCTGGAAAGGCGTGGACCTTCCCTGACATTAAACTTGGTGGAAAAGCTTTCTGTATTGTTACAATCAGGAATACTGGCAGAATCACAACTACTTAGTTTTTTTAAACCCCACAAAATTTTGAAACAAAACAGAAAACTCTCACCAAAAACCTATACAGAAAAAGCAGCCAGTAATAAAATGTGGTTTCTTTGAATAAAGGAGCAGAAACATGAAACAAAAAAAATCATATCCATTTGGACTGGTGCCAGGAGTGTTACCTCCATGCTAACTGCCCTTTTCTAAAAGGGCTACCAACGGCCATTGATAATTGTTTTCCCTTTCATGCAAGCCCTCTGTATTCCATTACATCCATTATTCTTGAAACAGAAGAAAAATTGTTCACAATTTACTTGTCTGTCTACATCTTGTTTCCCAAATATCCTTAAGAAACCAATTCTGAGTATTAAGAAAATTATCTTCCCAAATTTCAAGTAAATAAACAGATAAATGAACAGGAAGCTAAGGGAAAAGGCAGTAATTCATCCGTGTTAAAGAAGAGTAGCAACTGTATTTTCAAAAATTATCTCACTTGCAACAAATAGGCCCTCAACACATACAAGGTTGTTTACTCCAAGAAGTCAGATTTTTTTTGGTAACTCTATTGTTTTCAATGAAAAAAGAGTTACAATTTAATTTCCTTTCTTCCCCAACAAGCAAACTTATGGAAAGATGAAATGGAACAGAAAGCAGCAGGTGATTCAAAAAAATGTAAGCAGCTCCTCAGGACTTGACCATCAGTAGCATGTGCTTCTAAATCACCTTGGTAACCATGAGAGTTCAAATTGCTACCCATTGCCCCTTGCTATGAAAATATGTTATTTACAACATTTCTGGTTATATTTAAACTTGCATACCAGTCATTTTTCTAAAAAGTTATAAAGCGGTAACTTTTCAATAACTCAACATGACTCAGTATCCGACTTAAAAATTAGAATTTAAAGTAGGTGCATGCTTGAAAAGAAAATCAAGTGTGTTACCACAGCAATTTGGAAACAATTTATTAAACAGTTGCGCTATTGGCCTAAACAGAACAACTTAAGCTACAACTCCCATCCAAAAACCTGTAGGCCCTGTCAGAGGTCGACAAGAGACTAACACATCCAGGAAGACTTACTTTTCCCAGAAACAAAGTAACTGAAAGCTTTCCTAGTTTCAGTTTCATACACTTCATTGCAGACAAAGCAAATTTGAAAAAAGCTCATATGAACAGTTCCAGCACATGAACACAGAATAGTGTAAGATTACCATCTGCTTAACTTCCTTAATGAGTTTCATTTTAAAATTCTTATTTTTAATTCCATGATTTTATTTAATCCTTCCCATTAAAACATCTACAGTAGCTATCAGATTTAAGAAGGAAATGCATGGTCTTACATTATAAGAGTCTAATCTTACATTATAAAGGACCAAAGTGCAGGATTTCCTGATGAATTCCATCAAGTGGCCAAGAGCTTCTGTCAGCCCCCATAGGCAGAGACGGTGGGACAGCCTGCCCTTCAGAGAAGAGAGGTGATACAGCCAGCAGGCAGAGACCTATATATGTCACAGTTAATGCTTCTTCAAAAACATTTCTTTGGCCAACAAAGATCACTACCACCTTGAAGAGAGGCAGCACCGCATATCGGACGTGAACTTCTTCAACCTCGCACATTTAGTCCTCTACCTGTACCAACAGCTCCGCACCAAGCCCCTGCGGCTCATAGTTTATGGCCTCCAGCCACCGAGAATGAAATGCACGTGCTCAATTAGCCTCGTTAGCACCCCCTGCAAGGCAAGAAACTCCCACCGCTCGGTTAAGCGGCGCTGTTGGATTGCTGTAAGCTGTGGGGTGTCTGGCAGCTGGGGAGGGGACTTCATTCCTCACCTCCTCGGTGCCAACCCACCTTACCACCAGTAAGAAATGGTAACATAAAACACTTGAACAAAACCCCACAATCATAATCTCCTTGAAAGCCTGAATGGACAAACAAGCAAGGTTAGAGCAGGCAAAGAATGTGCCTTAATTAAAACTGGCTAACGGTTCTATAATACTATCTGATGCTCTCTAATCTTTTCTGCATTTTCTAAAAATTTCATGTAGTAAATCAGTCATGATAAACACAAATATGTGTACTTTCTTTTAGCTGCAACAACTGACTTATATATATATTTATTTTTTTTTGATGCTTTACAGCTACTGCGATATTCTAAATTTTGCTGTTCCAGTAAAGCATCCTCTGGCTTTTTCAACCCAGTTTTCAATTTATTGAGTATCTGCCTAGAGAAGGACAGACTCTCTTAACACTGCATCTTAATTCCTAACAAGCCTGGCTATTTAAAAAATGCCCACTGATTTCTGCTCAGCCACATAAACCTGCAAAAATGTAGCACCAAACCCAAAGTACAAAAGATGTGGACACCATAACCCTGTGTCTGCTATTAGCAGTATGTTCATCACTGAGTTATCTCATCCTTACTTGTTACAGTGCAAATTCTTCTCAGGAATTAACATATCCTGTTTGTTTGTTGTTTTTGTTTTGGTTTTTGTTGTTGTTGCTTGGGGTTTTCTTGTTTTGTTTTTTGGTGGGGTTTTTTTTGTTGTTGTTTTGTTTGTTTTTTTTGTTTTTTTTTTATTTTATTTGCAGAACCGTTATTCTTCAATTCTTTATTAGGCTTTATAAATTTTACATATTAACAACTGATGGACTTGCGGAACTTCTCAGAAGACAAAAAAGATGACAGGATACTTTTGTGCTTGTGGTATCAAACATAATTTTCAGTATCAGACAAATACTAAATGGATACTTCCCACATTAGTCAAAGTAATTTCAATAACATTTACAGAAATGCCAATATGAATAAAATCTGCTGCAGTGGGAAGTAAGCAGTTTAGAATTATCATGCACTTCCTAACTGCTTTGCATTGTTTATGACTTGAAATTGCAGTGATCTCATTTTTTATTAAAAAATTATTGGTTTTTTCAAACTGTCATCCCCTTCATGTGAGAATAACAGGTTTTTTAAGGAGTTTGACTCTGCAGAACTTTCACCCTCCAAGTTTAGAGAGCTTTTCTACTTCATGGAAGTAAGTATGTCTTAGAGTACCTAAAAATTACAATATTAATTAGACCTCAGAACCTTGTGATTAAAACCAGCATGGATTGCTGCAGCACAGAGAATTCCATAGAAGGATGTTATTCTTTGGAAAATTGTATAAAAGATGGAAGCACCCTGTGTTAATAAAATCCCTGAATATTTCCCACTTCAGGGTGTACGTATCTCTAAATCTCTAATAGATTTTTGTGATATTTCGGTGCTGCCTCCAGTGCTCCAGTACTACACTGGGATTGACCCACATGACACAGGATGGGCAAATTTAAAAAAAAAATAAATTACAATGTATCACCTTTCCCAATGAATAATTGACACTCTTAGAAATAAAAATGAGATACTAATTTTTGCAATTCACCAGAAAGGAAAAATATCCCAGTTGGGCACTCTCCGGGTAACAAGGCCGCTTCTCATCAGAAGTCATTCCTACTCCCATCCACCCTGTTCAAGTCTATCTTGTATAGCCATTAAATACATAAGTTGTAATGATCTAATGTGGAGAAAGCACTAGTGGCATTTTGTTTATAAGGTTAAACTCTGACCTAACTTTAACAATAAAACATCAGTGATATTCATGTGCTTTCAGCTGCTGTTGAATACAGGCAAAAGCTCATTAATTTCTGCAGCAGCACCTACCCCAGCTTGTTTCTCCATGTCCATCAGAAACAAAACATGACCTTTGCAAACTGCCAGGCAGGCTGGGGGGCAGGGTTAACCCCACCTTGACAACCAGCATTCATGAAGTCCTTATCTCTGCTTTTAGCGCTAGTACAGAACAGCATTTCTTTTCAACCCTCCCCCCACAGCACTATCCCTCTAATTACCAGCGCTGTACTTTTTTCAGCTGGAAGGAAAAAACTATTCAATCTAGTACTTTTATACAGAGGAGTGGCATCTTACATTAAGCTCCTTGCTCTGCTAGGTTTCTTTCACAGCATGTACAATTCAGGTTTACAGCTGACAGATGTCTGGCAGGGGGACGGAGTTCCACTCAAAACCATAAAACATACCCACTTTTAAGAAAACATGGTTCTCACTACCCTGTTGGTGAGTACTCATGGGCAGTATTGACAGACTGAGTTCAGATACTACTTAGCATATGCCTGTGTCACATAACTCATCCTTACAACATCCTGCTAGCCACTTTTACTGAAAGTTTCACAGGAAAGATAAGATACTGCTGTTTGTGAAGCTTAAGCTTAAGGTTATCGGGGCCCATGCAGCATAGTCTCACTAAACCTAAAAGCACTAGTAAAAATACCAGTGAAAGGCAGGACACTGAGAATAATAAGAGAGTTAAAGGTCTTCATGTCAAAAGGTCACTTTATGATGAAAAAGTTGAAGGGTATTTGGTCTACAACCACTTGAGGATACAAATCAAGACTGGTGAGATGAGGGAGAAAGCTGCTTGCTGGTGGTTCTGTTAGTTAGGGCAAAGTATTTAAGTACGTTAGTTCTCAGTGAGAAGGGATTGTACACCTGAAAGCTCAGAGCTTCTGAGCCCAAGAACTTTAAGGGCCAGTGGCAGAAACAGCTCTCCCACTATAGTTCTGGGAGCTGTAGAAAAGCCATTAAAAGTATACTACCTATATTAATTTTTTTTCTCTGTTGATTAAGTCCTGCAAATGAAAACTGCTGAATTTACAATACTTGCACTTTTTTATTATTATTATTTTTCCAAATGGGTATGCAAAAATCTGCATTCAAATACTTTTAAAAACCTAACTGCTTCTTTCATATAATTAAGAAGGCTTACATAGAGTGGCAAGTGTTAAATCCCTTCCTGTCCTTCTTATCAATATATTTACTGATTTTACAGACCAAATCCTTCCCTTGCTGCTTCATTATTCATAGAAGAGACAGAGGATGCTCCTGGACATTTATTTCTGCTGAACAGCAAATACTGTGCTGGTTTTGAAACAGGTCCATGGGAGTAATAATAAGAAAAAGCCAATCGCTGAAAGCTGAAAAATAAGTGAAAGATAAAAGGGCCATTACTCTGAAATCAATAGCACTGCTCCCTAAAAGGCGTTCCACACTGAGGTAATCACATTTGCCGCGGTGGAGCTGCAGCGGCGGCACCGTCCAGAGGCTGCTGGAGTAGGTTGGCACGATGTGCAGGAAGCAGTGTGGGAGTGCAAGGGGGGGCTGCACCAGGGCAGGAGAGAGTCCCCTGCCACCTTTTCCGTTTTGTTTGCTCAGCCAAAGGCAACCCGTACAGCACAGAAGAAATTCCCTGGCAAAAGGCACTTTGCAAGCTTGTAAGGTATGGGGGCTTAACACATTCTCTTTTGGTAAACTCAGCTTTTGCTCTGAATCCTTGTATTTGGAAATACCGCTGAAGCGAATCATTGGAGTTGAGATTCTGTAAGTTTCTGTGTATTTATAATGTAATATAGATATATTTGCAAACTTTTTTATACTCCCAGTAAATGCTTTCTGGAAATAAGAACCTGCAGATGGGCTATTCATGACACCATGACAAACACACCAATACCAACGGAAATTATTTATGCAAATTCTGCAGAATCAGACTTTTTGATAATGTAAGAGTTTGCTAGAATCACCTGAGATGGTAGAGGATTCAGCTCTCGCTACAGGAGTTATTGATCTCATCCAACAGAAAGCCCTACGTATAAACTCCTTCACAATGTGTAGGAGTGGATGGAAGGGAAAGCAGCTGGCAGGTGTTTTCAGCTTGTTCAGTGAGGCACAGAAACCAAGAAGAACCAAGTCAGGGAGAATTTGGAGTATTTTCTCCAAAACAACCCTAGGCAGCACTACATGAAGACTGGTGGGTATCTATGGTGACGTCCGTGGTACCTGTGATTCTGTGGATCTGATTCTGAACCATGTCCCATCCAAGATGAAATACCACAATATGTACACAGGAATAAGAAGCTTCATCAAAACCTGAATATAATTATCAAAGAATACACTTGAAAGTATTTGGAAAATAGTCTTTTAGAAATAAAGTTTTGCTCATGTTCGTTTTTCACTTTTACATGGACAGCAATTCCACACAGGGAGAAATATCAGAAACATTTCAAGAGTTTTGTTTCTTTTTATCAAACATTAATAAGCAAGATTTAAATTCAATTTCCAAATAACAAAATCAGCAGAAAATCCAGTTTACCATTAGTATTGTAATTTAACCCTCTTAAATTCAACTGCAAACAACAGAAGGGATCAAGCTGAAAAGCCTGTTAACTCACCTAGTAATAAAGCCCTGAAAATGGATAAGCTTAGTTGCCTTTGATAACATTGTTAAAATTCAACTTTAAAGCTCTAGAAGGACTCTGTGACTTTAAAAGCACAAAATAAAACACAGATCATGGGAGAAAAGAAGACCAGTTTCCTCACTTTGCAGTTGAATTAAAATTAATATAATTAAATAAAGGCATCTTTCTTTATGTTTCAGAATACTTGCTGGCAGGTCTTGCAATGTAACAAACTTCAGAAGCCAAGTCCAAAATAACAAGCAAATAAACATGCACCCACAAACAACATTGAGAAAGACAGTCCAGGCTTTCTGGACACTTCAAACAACCTATGAAAATAAATACTATATGTTGTGAACAACATACACTCCTTAAAACCCTAGGCCCAGTATAAATTTCAGACTTAACAAAAGTGAGCAAAGCTTCAGGTTGACTCCCTCAAAACTTCCCTGATCCTGTATTTATTCCTGAGGTTCCTGCTAGCTCTGGTTTTTGGAAGTTCTCTCCTCTGATGGACATGCATCCAGTCTTCAATTTGCATATCTCCGTAATAATTACTCTCACATCTTGGAAAAACATGTTCCTTGTTTTCCGACTGAGGGAATTTTCTGAGATTGAATTAAAAAATTTAACTGATTACAGAATACACAGGGAATTATGGAGTCAGTTTTTTACTTGGAGATAATTAAACAACAAGACAAAGATTGAAAGTTTCTACAAATTACAAAGTAAAAGGGAATAGTTGGGGGAGGGCAAAGGAGAGTAAAAAAGTCATTTTACCTCAGAACAGCTCACAAATAGCAGAGAAGTGAGAGCTCATGAATTTTCACAAAAAAGGAAACAGAAGAGGAATGAGATTACTATTATTATTTCAGAAAGCAATCATTTATGCACATGCTAGATACAGTATACAGGTCTTTGCAACTCTAGAATCTAATGTCATAGTGGGATCCATTCACAGTGAAACCCTCAATACACTAAATGTTCCCTGTTATCAAATTTCCTTTCCCTGTATTTCAGTGGAATAAAAATTTTGTAGACAGTAGGATAACTCGGCCACGTACATTTGAAGAAATATGGACAAAGTTTCAATACATCACATGCCACTAAACAGAAAAAAAAAAGGGGGAAATACACAAATGGAAGGTAAATGAGAGAAACAGTTTAAAATTGGGTAACATTTCCTGGTGTACTTTTTCTTGTTTTTTTTTTTTTTTTTTTTTTTTTCAAAACAATTCAGCATTGACCTAAGACAATTTTTCATTCTGTTCTCCCAGTTTCAATACCAAACCTCCAGTCTAAAAAACTGTCTGGATCAAAAGTCCATATCACAGATTTTCCTTGTAGTTGTACTACAATTACATCTCCAGGGAGGAACCAAAGATTTCTCTATGGTTTGCTATTTACCTCCAAGAGACAGAATTCTGCCATGCTTTAAAGTTCCTCTCCTGTAATCAAAGAGAAATGTTCTCTGTTGTTCTATTTCTGCATTCCAGGTGTTCTACTGGAGTTGTTCCTTGGCAGATGGCATGACTCTCTAGCTTCTTTACAGAGATGATCACAACAGACCAGGATGTGTTTTAATTTCGATTTTTATCACTCACTTTCAAGTCTACCAGTAAAAATCCACTTAGATGACAAGTGGAAGATATTCCCTGCTATAGCTTTATGCATTCAACTGATGGACCTTGTCTAAAGAAAATATATGGACAACACAACACGTGCAGAAGGAGGAGCACCAATGTCTTGCTGAACTGGTACAGGAATGACAGTAAAAGCCAGGAGATCAGTGCATTCCATATTTCCTTCTAAAATTGAACATACCAGTGTCAGTGTGCAAAACCAAGAAAGAATTTTTTTTTTTTAAAGGCTGTGCATATCAACAAAGCCCAATTCTTTAATCCATAACACAGAGGACAATTTCCAGCCCAGCTGATTAGTGTTCTCTTCTGCACCAGACAATAGAGAGTAGGTACAATTTAAAGGAACTATTCAGAGAGAGTATGGGTGACAGAATAAGGTCTTGAGAAATTAAAAGGATTGCATAGGAAATCTATTTATAATTAGATATGAAATAGGATGTATCATAAAATACATGAAGTGCAATATAATTAGCCATTCCAAAGCTGCAGTAATTTTTCCTGTTTATATGGTTTATTTCTGGATCTCGCATTGCACATTATTATTCAGGTCATTCAGCTGCTGTCTTAACTATCTAATATGTGTCCTTGCAGACATACAACAAGCAGCAAGAGGGCAACTCTACATGAATAGTAATGAGCTATGGGGCAATGATCAGGGAAGACAAATTTCAAAGGGAAAGAGGGAGGGAGGATTTTTGAATAGCTAATACACCTGGCAAATAAATGCTCAAGAAATCAAGGTCTTGGTTTCTCAAGCCCTAAAATAATGCAATTAAAGTTGATATGCAATCCCATTTTCCCTTCAAATCAAAAAATGATACTTGGGGATAAAAGAAAACCACTCTACCAACAAAGAGAAAAAATTGCCCTCATCTCAATTTTTAGTAGCAGACAAGAGGAAATGAGATATTTGAGTTGCAGAAGTTACTAAGTTCTTGACAATGAAATATTCACCCTAAGGAAGGAGGTTACCCTAGTGCACTGCAATTCTCAGGTTTATTGAGAATAGCAATGATAAGGGATATTATACATACTTTATAATAATTTCCAGCATATTTATTTGCATATGCAAAATCTCTCTCAAAAAAACCCCAAAAACACCACCCAAAAAAACCAAGAAAAACAAGTAACATTAGCAATGTAGCTCTAAAAGCATAGAGTGTAGGATGTATTGGAAAATCTGCAGGAAAATTAAAAGGAAAAGTTGGGCAGATGGTCTGAGCTAAATTTTAGTCTCTATCAAAAAAGTTTTTTTCAGGCCACAGAATAATCAAGGCAGTGACTTCAGGATACCCATGTCCCCTTTGTGAAAGAAAAGCAAAAAAGGCAGATAGAAATTATTCTTACTGCAACATATCCATAAATTTT
>VXAU01003431.1:113465-139104 GCA_013399695.1 Formicarius rufipectus | reverse complement strand
TGTAATAGAGTTGTATAGAAGTTGTCTGATCGGTTAATCCGTGGTACAGTGCACCAGTTCCATATTTGTTCATGTTACACCCATTCATTATACATATGGTTATGTATCCACCCACTCCTACCCTAGTTGGAAAGTTCCCTCCTACCCTTTCCCTTGTTTGTCAAGTTCAAACCCTTTTTCCAGACAGTTCTATAACAGAGGGTGCTGTGCTTTGAAGAGAGGCTTACTCCTTTTCACCTCAGGCACTTGCACGACCTCTTTTTTGAACCCTTCCTCTATTGCCGCATATAGCAATAGAGGGCCCTTCCCTTATCGTCTTACCACCACTGATAGGTAGAGTCCTCCCAAATCTTTGTTCACGAAGTCTAGTCATGATGATATTTACATGTGGAAAGGCAATTTGTTCCCTTGCTGCAACTTAATATAAAAACTCATGCAAGACCTTGTGATAGGTGTTAAGTTAGATGTGGATGTTCACATGTTTGAATCAGAAGCTCACCACCAACAAAGACACTGCATGTGCCTTTAGAAATTACAAGGGTGTGGTCTATGAGGCCCAAATACAATTACACACCCACCTGAGGATGTGCCATGGACATGCTTATTGATCAGCTTGGTACTCAACAGCCCCACATGCAACAAAAGTTAGAGTAACTCAGTACCGTATTTTCCTCCTTGTGCCATCCTCACTTTTAGCCCAATTTCTTTTACTAGCAATCTAGTTTTGACAAAGGCTGTTTGCAATTCTTCAGCTCATTAATAGTGAATGGAGGCTGATAATCAGGATCCTCTTGTTTGTAGATCTGCTAATGTGTCTGAGAACTAGATGGCAAGAGATGGACTCATGCATGGGTTCCTGCTATGATATGGTTGCTGCTTGGTGGAAGGAACAGACAGTTCTGCTGTACTTCTGTGTTGCTCACAATTCAAAGGGGTGATAAGATCATATAGTTTTTAGTTTAAGGGCAGAAAATTGTTATGACCTACTTTAAGAAAGACTTACATTCTAATCACATGAAACTTAAGAATGAAAATATGGAAGGTAGGGCTGTCAGACACTTAATTTTGAGAGAGAATAAGCCAGAATACTGAAATCCATTACATTCTACAGTCTAGCAAAAGCTTATCATTATTCATTTTGACAGCAATGGGAGCAATAATCAAACTGTGGCACTTAAAAGATTTCTAAGTAACTCTAAGACACATTATACATAAACAAGTACTTTGATGTTTGCTAAATTATAGATTCTATTCTTTATTTCTTTGAAAATGAGGTTTTGTAATGAAACACAAAACAAATATATGAACCTGCTGATGCTGGTACCCCAACCAAATTTTGACTTGGGTAAGTACATATATCCTCTCGTCTGGCTTCAGCAGGTGTTTGCAACCTTCTTTTATTTGTGGAGAAATTGCATATTTATACTTTCCACTCCATCCTTGAGATAAATAACTACCTTGTCTTCATGGCAGATGAAATTATCAGTATGCACAAGTTGGTTTTTCAAAAAAGAATAAACAGTTAACCTGACCCATTATGCAAACTGCAAAGTCAGTATCAGCAGTGGACTGTATGCATTGCTTTGCATTTATGTGCATTTCAAATGGAGACATGATGTTTTTCTCCTCAGTGACCTCTTTATGCCCAGGGAAGCGAGATTTAAGTGAAAAGTTTAACCCCTCCCCTAGGTTTACAGTAGTAATCTGGAGAACCACAGCCTTAGCTGAAGTTTAATGACTTCTCCCCCTACCCTCTCTTTCTCCCCATTCCTCAGCAAATCAAAAGGCATTAAAAGAAAGAAAAAGAAAAACCATGGATAGACCAACTTATAAGTGGGTTAAATGAACAACAAAGCAAAGTTATGCACTAGATAGGAAATATAATACTTAGTATCTGGTAATACAGTAAGTATTATCATATTGGAAGGGTCAATACCAGCAGGTTTATTAACTCTAAGGTGCACTTGTAGCATGGGTAATCACTGTTGCTTCATGTCTAAGAGTAGAAGAAGAACAGATGTTCTCCAAAACCTCAGATGGACAAAATATGTATATGTATTTTAGTCCTTAACCAGACCAGAGAAATATCTTATATTCTGCCTCCTTTAAATATCAAAAAGGAACTTTAGTACTTTTTGAACCTCACACTGTGTTTTTTCACAGAGAGGTTATTTTCAGTATAAATTCCTACTAGGTTTGGCTTTTGGTTTTATGGAGAACGGGGGTGGCACAGGTAAGGCACAACTCTGGGCTATTGTCTTGGCATTTGTTGTGGTTGTGACCTTTCTCTTCACATGGCAATAGATCTTGGCTGTAAGGGACTTCCTTTGTGAATTCTACACTACAATCAAAGTCTAAAAATATGTTGAAGTCGGATCAACCCATACCCCATTTCCAAGGTTATAGTGAATGTTCCTTTTTCTATATTCCTATGAAAATAATTCTGCATGTTGGCATTTTGGCAGAACTATGGGGCTCTCAAATGCTATATTGTCATGGATTATGGTTAGTAAAGTGCTAAATAAAGTTACTCTTTATTTGCAATTCTCTTTATGTATCTGAGTGCTGTCTTTCCATTTATTTAATTTAATTTTTTGTATTTTACTTGTATTTTTTCCTTACGTTTGGTTTTAGCTTCTCAGTTTCAAGACCTCCCTAAGTGATGTGGGCATTTTAATCCCACTGATGTCATAATAACTCTCTGTGTGATTCGTTATTGCAACAAGTTTTCAGTCTGTTTCCAATTGCGAAATGTAAAGAGAAATTGTTTCCAGTAAAATGCATGAACTAACAGCATTGTTTGCTGGATTGGATGGCTTTGATCTATACTGGATTCAGCTGGCTGCTTTGTTACTATTTACTTCATGTTTTCATTACTGTGTGCATAAATGCATTGCAACCAGCACTTTACACATGGATTAAATAAATAAGGGAAAAGATTCTGAGAAGCTAGCAGGCCTGACTTTGAAAAAGGGATAATAACACTTTCTACTGTACCTCAGTGGAGGACCTTTTACTTGCACTCTCCCGCCTACTGGAGGATGCCATCATTGTTCCTATTCTGCTGACTGTGACCAACAGCAGTTCCCTGCTTTTCCAGCAGCTCCAGATGTTTGTTTTGATGTACTGCTGGATGGATGGGATTCGCACTGCTCTACGATCCCGCTGATACAAAAAATGCCTTTAAGATCCTGCCTTTCCCATCCTAATCTACAAAGGAAACAGGAAAAAGGAACTTAAGCTCCCTCTACTCTGACGGCAATGAGACTGTTCCAGCCTACGCCAGTGCTCTGATTTCTTGCCTGTGACTTGTAAGCAGTGTACCATGCAGGGCAGAAGTACCTGGTAAAGGTCTACCCTGAGGAAAGGATACTCCATGAGCAACTGTAAGAACTGGATGGATATATTTTGGAAAGCATGGACCCTCTAGCACACCTAGTTCTCTATGGATTCAGCCTGTTGATTTCAGGTAAGCCTCGGCTTTAGTAGCTGTAGTGGACCTGTCACTACTTTCTTGCTTCTCACACAATGTGCAGATGAAGTTCTTTATTCTCTACCCTTTACTCCAGCACTTTTCTGATTTAAGTACTCATGTTTGTTTCAGTGAGTCCACTTTTCTTTGTGCAGAGCCCTCACTGCGACTGAGGGCAGGACTGTGGCCAAGCTATTGGGTATAATTTACATGCAGAATCTACTGCTACCCTTTTTACTGTTGAAGTCATTAATTGACACATACTCACATTGCAACAAGGTTTCTTTTCTGTCCAACTGTATTAACTTTTTCATACAGCTCATACTTTGAAATGAGTGGTGTCTGTCCCCAAGAAATCTGCTCTAAATAAAGATTAAATGTCAGTTTTCCTGTGACTGACTTTATGAACTAGCCTCGCAGTTGATGTGTCTAACTATTTCAGGATCTGATTTTAGACAAGATTTCACACTTAGAATTTAGATGAAAGTTAGTGGGAAAAAAAAAAAAAAGAAAAAACCCCTGTGTATTACCCAAGATCAATTAAAACCACTTTAAACACAATTAAATAGTGATTCAATATTATCAGCAAATTTTCATCAAGTCAGAAGTCAATCATAAGAGTTCTGTAGAAAGGTATATAGAAATATTATACTAGTGCAAATTTCATTCATAGTATTTGTAGCATTAATGTTAGAGATACTTTGCTGAACTTATCACATGCAGAATCTTGAGAACTGCACTCTTGCCATCAGACTTGTAGCTGCTCAGCATTTGAGTATTGCTTTTACAATCCTTATTTTTATTTCCCAGACAGTTTCTTCTGTAAAAATCTTTCTTTAAAAAAAGTAAAATACAACTCACAATAACCTTATAACTCACTCCTAACCATTTAATTGAGATATGCATAAGTTGTTCCAGTCCATCTCACTGTAAAAATGTATCATGTTTTAAAACTTCAAATTATGCTGCAATGAAAACAATAAAGTAACGAGAAAAGGCAGAAATCCTCATTGCCATGCAACTTGCTTTTCATTTATTTTACTCTTCCCTGGAGCTTCTTGATTAGCAGCATGTTAACAACTGTTAACACTAAAATTATGAGTCTGAGATGATGTTACTTTTGGCATCTGTAAAAGAATAGGGATTAATGTAGGGGGGAAAAAAGTGTAATCTGTTGAAATCATGTTTGGAAATATTCTTATCTGGCAGTTGCTGTAATAGGCTACATATTCCTTAGCAATTCCTCTTTTGGCTTCAGTTTTTTGATTGTTGAGTTGCACATCGATTCAACCTATTTAGCCCTCAGATCTCTTCTAGTTTTATACCTTTAGGTAGTATCTGGTTCTGTAAGCATCATGGATGGTGAATAAAAGAAAGTCCAGTTACTCAGACTCTTACTCCTTGTCTCTCCTGTTTCTCTGCATGGTGACACATACCTGTGTCACAACTGATATAGAAAGCAAGTCACACGTACAGGACAAACAAAAGCCATCTGCAGGGATTAGCTACGAAAACGTGGAGAATATAGACAACTCATCACCGAAGAGATGCCAGTCACTGCATTTTCCACAGGGGCTGACCAACGAGGTGTGTGCTATAGTCACACCCATCTCAATAGATCTGTCAGCTTTCCCACTTTTGTTTGAGAATGATATCATGTTTCCTGGGGCGAGCAATGGAAGACAATGTGAGCCCGTTTTCCTCTAGATACTGCAGGTGGAGTTCAGGAAAGCAGGAGTGACATTCCCTGAGCTGGGGAGGCTTTACACTCAGCACTGACAGTGAACTGGCTTAACCTTGCCTCTGTTGATTGTGGGCTTCTCTGGGTGTGTTGCTGGGTAGGCACAAAATCCTCTCCACCCTTTTCCAAGGTGAAAAGCACTGACTTGGCTCTCATTATGAGAAATGGACTTTGATTTAATGCTTTTTTATTTTAAATAGCAGCACTGCATTTGCAGCTAGAGCTAAGGATCCAATTTGGAAGGTGGCATTTAAAAAAATATACAAAAAATGTTCATTTTTGCACAGTATTTTTGCTATAGCCAATGTTCAATCAAACTGACAAGGGGTTAAATTTAATCCTGTTGGGATTCTTCAAACTAGAGTGAATATCACCACATGTTTTTTCTTTTGTTTGATTATGCTCCACTCAACATTTTGGAGTAGCAAAATGATCCTGACATCTCTCCTGAAGTAAAGGTTGAAATGCCAAGGTTGGGGCTAGGTTAAGTTTTGACCAAGAAATGCTGCAGATTCACTTATTCCTCTGCAAGCAAGGAAGGAGTGTAACAATTTGCCTTTTGCCTCACAAATGCCTTGGACATCCTCAGATGGTCTGGAAATATGCTTACAGCTTCTCATAGTGAGCTAACTTGCAGAAGTGTTAATGTGTGAGCCTTATTTTAGCAAGATGCCCACCACCACTGAAGGATTTGTAATAATAATAATTACAATCAGTTTCGAGAACATTTCTTCGACTATTTCTGGCATGAAACAGATATTTTGTCAAATTTTTCCATTCTCTAAGACAGACAGAATCTTCTCTGCTATAGTTTTGCTGTACCAATAATCTTAGATCCAGTGGGTTTATAAAAACATTGGATTTTGTAAATTTTTTCCCAATTTAGCTTTGGAACCATATATGATTAAAGACTCAAAAGAGTCTATTAGCCCTTTAAGAAGAGGTAGCAGTGGAGTAAGCCAATGCAGTGGCATTCAGTGGTAGCTCTCTATCACTCTGTTAATGGCTGGATTTTCTTTGGGATCAGTAGGTGTTGTGAAAAAAATCCTGAATTGTTACCCATCTTATATGACTCATTTTCACATTTAGAAAGTTGAACAGTTTTTAGTATACATTGCCAGACATACAAGCACTTTTATAATGTTGTAGACTTTTCAAAACATCAAGTCAAAATATTCAGTTGGGCTGAAAAGTTCTAACAATTCTGTTTCAAGACTTGTTTTAGTCTTGTGAAGCTTGACCAAAAGAAAACTTCTATTAACCTCTAGCATGCCTGTGACAGTGAACATGAATGCCATTCTTGCCACAACAAAGGGATTAGGCCTGTGTAAACTTCTTCAAATAGGCTGTTGTCAGATCAAAACGGTACCTGAACTTCAGTCTGTCCTATAGATGCAGGACTGGAGTTTTGAGCTTCCCACAGCCAAAACAATGGATGCAAACTGCTTTTGACCTCTTAATCTCAGGTATTTTTTAAGTATAACTATGAGGTTTTAATAGCAGGTATTTGTCACATGACTAAACGTTACACTGATGCACAACATTTCTGACACATAAATTATCAAAGTACTAACGTGAATTGCAAGAGAAATTTAAACCCAATCTCATTCTTTGTTCCTTAAGTGTATTTGATTTGTAAGACTTGGCAATTGTGTTTACATGTCGTACTATACCTTGTTCAGATCTAGTGAAAAATAGAGTAGCTTTCTGAAAGCTAGTGTTCCCAAAAGTCATTTCAACAGCTAGGCATGGTCAGGAATGAAACGGCATTACATCAGACCTGGAGGAATCAAATCTGAAAGGCTGAAGTGAAATCACACTACTTTCATAAGTGTTAACATATGCTATAGTTACAGATAAAATTTTCATATCTACATATACACATATATTATATTGGTTTGGTATTTAGTCATAATTAAGGTGGTTGGATGGATTACTTTTTTTGCTGAAATTCATCTCGGGAGGAAATGAAGTTGTAATATTTTGCAGAGATTGCCTGATATCCACAAGATTTTTATCTGGATGGCTTGCGTGTACAAGAGGGAACAGAGAAGTTAGAGAGACTGATTGCCACCGAGCAACAGGCTTTAGGGCAGAGGAAATGCAGTTGGTCTTTTATGTGCTTACAGTTACCTGGACTGGAAACCTGAACTATATCAGTCACATAGACTTGAGCCTTCTTGGCCTAGACACATCTCTTAAGCACACAAAAAACCTGCTCAGCCTACCATGGAACACCCAGAAGTCATAGTGTTATGGAAGGCGTTGGATAGACATAGGAGAAATGAACTAAAACTGTATGCACCTACCGCTTGTGTGAGACAGATGTAGTTCCATGGTCAGGTCCCCCTGTGATGCAAGAGCTATCTGGAACTGGATGGATGAAACTCTTACAGAAACCGCAATGAAAAACTGCCATCCAAAGACAGTCTCTTCTCTGTGCTAGTAGGTCATATTTAGGATGCTGTTCCATGGTAGCTTCAGTGGAGGCATACAACAAGGAACACCATGTCTGAACTAGAGAATTTCTTACAAAGAGTTTGAAATTATGATTGTTTTCTTAAGGTACAGATTTCATAACTGTTCTCCAACTGTTAAACAAGAGTCTTATCATAAAGAAGAAAAAACTATCAAAATTCATTTGGTAATTCATCACTAGGAAATGCTAAACTCTTTAGGATATAAAGCTATTAGGCATTTACTAAGTTCTAAAAGGATTTTTAAAAGACATTTTCAGAAATGACACTTCTGTCATTAGAAATGTAAATTTTCTGCTTCAAGGCTGGTATTTTGCTTGCCTGGTATTTATTTACTTTTTGCACTATCAGCCTGTTTAATGAAGTGGCTCGGCTAATTTCCCCCTTTGGAGTGCAAAAAATCTCCCCTGACAATGTAGTTCCAGTTGCACTTTTGATTGTGCTGATGATTTTCCCTTGTGTTATTTCCTGGCTGTAAACCAAAGACCTACCACTGGTCAGGGGCCTTAGACTCCTTAAGAACACAGCATTCTTAGCACCAGAAACATCTCCCACTACTTTACTCAGAAAAATCAGTCAGTGGCAAAGTGAGGGCACACTACAGTACGGGCCAAGAGTGCATCAGAGTATGTCCTTCCAGCAGTCAACACTCACAGTCACTTCCAAACAGCTAACCTTGTGCTTGTTGTATGCTTGGTGTATACCATGAAGACTAATTGATTACTTACGTTATTTAGCATACTCCAGCTTGGCACATGCCCAAATACAACAAACAGTACACATCTGCAGTACAAATAGTGACTTCATAATGCAACTTACAAGGACCAGCCGTGTTATGCACGTATATACTTCAGTGTGAAAGTACTTTCTTGATGATAGTACCCATCTTTAACTAGATGTAAATCCAACCAGATACACCTGAACTAAAAATCTGTCCTACACAAGCTCCACATTCCTCACTCTTTTCCAGCATTACCTAGCGTATTGCTGGCTCTTAATTCAACAAGCCATTTCTGCTGACTTTTTTTCCCCATTTTAGTGGCTTGTTGTCGACCCTGCCTGAGGAGGAATTATGAGAAAGTATCTTTCTACATTTTGGTTATTTACACATACAAAGATTTATGCACCCTCCCTAGGAAACCCCCAGCCAAGCTGCAGTAGTTCTTTTCTAGCTTTTTCATCTTAGAAGATTGTTTTGATGGGTTATGAAGCAACGGACATGTACAGAGTATAAGAAGGCAAGTTGCATTTTCTTCAGCTGCTTCAGATGTATGGAAAGGCAGATAAGTGGATATCCAGGCAGGCAGTTCTAGTAGATTTGACAAACTATTTTATTTTTCATACTTATGCTCTAATCTTCCCATTGCTACTAAGCAGAAAAGTGATGTCCTGTCACTAAATTTTCATCTCTTATTAGTTTCATGATGCCTTCCCTCCACAAATAGTGTCCTATTTCTAAAGGCAAGAGTTCTTTGTATCTGAACTGCAAAACGTGTCCCAGCTGCCCAGGAGCATCACGTAAGATACAAGCAGTAAAATTCCTTGCATGGACAAAAAGTTTTACTGGAACACCTATATGTTTGCTCATTTATCAGATGTTTTCCAGGAGCATTTCTGTCTTTTTTTTTTTTTTTTTTTTCCCTTCCTTTCTTTTTCTTTCTCTCCTGCTGCTCTTGTGGTGTGGCAGAGAAACTTAATCTGTTTGGGCAATAATAACTTCACAGCCTTGTTTTCCTGTGAAGGAATGAGCTGTCAGAGAAGAATCTAAATGAGTTTTAAATCTTGCAGGGAGTGTCATATGCAACTGTTTCCCTTTCAACCTAACACCAAAACTAAGCAGATTCTACTTTTTCTCTGCCAATATAGTAGCTACATATTTTACATTCATATTCCCAGATACTTAATAGCAGAAATAATTGTGTTCCAAGCAATAATATTTAAAAAAAAAAAAACAAAAACAACAACAAAACAACAGACACACCAAACCACAAAAAAACCCCAAAACAAAACAACAAAAAAAACCAAACAAACAAAACCACTACCTAAACATTACCTATTACATCACCTTTTATTCTCTTTGCTTCATCTGATGAAAAATGGGGTGGAATTTACTAGAATTTTCTGCCCTCTTAAGTAATTAGTATGTTAAAAATATTAATCTTTCTGTTTACCTCTTCTTTTTCCTCTGTTGTGCTCCAAATACCAAGAGAAGGACTTCCATCTTATAGTCACTTCGAACAATTAATAATAAGGCTCCACAAATATAAGGAAAATAAATACATCATTAGATGTGAAATGTCTAAACAATTTCTTTGTTTCCATTACTCCTCAGTTCTAATACATAAAATTTTTACTCAGTCCTTTGCATTCTCAAGACATCTTGTAAATATGACCTGTGTCCATCTGTTTTGAAGGACAGTGGACTGTGGTTATCCCATGATGGAGCTAACCACTCTAACTGCTTGCTATGGTAGAGGAGTGTTAGCCATTCTACTGTTGAACATTTCTATAAATAACAGGTAACTTTTCAGAGGCATCACATTAGGTAGAAAACACCTAGAATGTTCCCATGTTTTCATGGGGACAAGACAAGGGTTAACAGTGTAAATCTGGAAGTATATAGGCAGGGACTCTCTGAAAGAATAAATCATAACACTTTTCTCATAAGAGTTGTTGTGTGAGTACACATCACTGGCATTAAACTAACTCAGCTCAAAATTGCCACATTTTCTCAGAAACTAGTGTCTAGCACCAAGTCTGATACAGCGGATGAATATTTTAATCTTTATCAGAGACTTTCTTACTCTTTGAGTAGAATTATGTCTTGAGATGAATCCCTGGGAACTGTTTCTTCTAGCAGGTCCTGGCTGAGTTTTGCTGGTGCAATGCAACACAGAAAACATGATGGTTGTGCCTGTGTGAATGGCATTTTGGTAGGGATTGAGAACACACAGAGGCTGCACACACACCATGACACACTTATTCTCTGTTCAGCACAGTTTTCCCGGGTGAATAGCATAGCATTTGAGTTGAAAGAAACTTTTTAAAGGGCATCTGGTTCCAATCCCACTGCCATGGGATGTGCCAAGACAGTTCCACCAGACCAGACTGCTCAAAGCTCCATCCAACCTGGCCTTGAACACTTCCAGGGCTGAGGCATTCACACCTTAGAGGGATAACCTGTTTCAGTGTTTTACCTCCTTCACTGTAAAATATTTTTTACTTAAATCTAGTCTAAATTTACTCTCCTACTGTTTCAAGCGATTGCCCCTTGTCCTGTCACTACATGCCCTTGAGAGAAGGTCCCCTCCAGCTAACTTGTAGCCCCTTTTAGGCTGCTATAAGATCTCCCTGGAATCTTGTCTTC
This sequence comes from Formicarius rufipectus, assembly GCA_013399695.1. NCBI lineage: Eukaryota > Metazoa > Chordata > Aves > Passeriformes > Formicariidae > Formicarius > Formicarius rufipectus. The sequence continues at coordinate 128,047 of VXAU01003431.1, read as the reverse complement.
TCCAATATGAACAATACCAATCCTCTCAGCTTTTCCTCACAGGAGAAGTACTCCAGCCCTCCATCATTTTGGTTGTCCTCCTCTGGGAACGCTTCTCCAGGTCCATGTCCATCTTATGCTGGGAACCCCAGAGAGCGATGCAACACTCCAAGTGGAGTTTCACGAAAGCAGCGAGACAGAATCACCACCCTTGACTTGATGGCTATGCTTCTTTTGATGCAGACAAGGATAGGACTGGCTATCTGGGCTGTGAGTGCAGAAATCTGTACCAGAGAAGTTGTGAAACATACAGCTGAATATTACACAGCTAGAGAGAGAGGACAATCTTGTAATTAAGAGTGAGTCAAGAGGAACTTGTCTTTCTTCACTGATTTTGATCTCTGAGCTATAGTGTGTGTGCTGTTATATAAACTTAGATGAGGATGCCATTTTCTCAGTGCTGGAAGGGCTCAAAGCACTGCACCACCATGAATGTGTGTCATAAACACTGAGCAATGAGTCTTACTTGTGTGGTATCTCCCATTTACAGCACTATCCTTCTCCAAGTGCTTTCTCTTGTCCAAATCTATTTGCACACACAGCAAATTGCCTTCCTGATTAGGTCAGTTCTTCAAGGGCTAGGGCAGAAGTCAAAGGACTTTTTCAAGGCAGCAGGGAGGATTGTCCCTGCTACAGAGACAGGCTGTTTCCTGTCTGTATTTTTCATGCTTTTCTCAGAGAGCTAAATCCTGTTGTCCTTATTTGGTCCTTACATACTCAAAGTCTTCATTGACATCAAGGACAGGATTTGCTTGACTTTTGACAGACTAGACAAATGCCTTTTTAGCAGGGACTGTTAAATAATTTTAAGTTGCATTAGTATAAAACCTTCCTATTAACTGCAAGGCCTTAGTCTGTTGGAGTGCTCTTCTTATTTTGTTTGGTTTTTAGATTTTGGTTTTGTTTGTTTGTGATTTTTTTTGTTTGTTTTTGATTTTGTTTGGTTGGTTTGTATTTTTGATTGTTTGGTTTGTTTTTTTTCCAAATTACACCTACAGGGTATCTTTTCTTAATGCAAAGCTTTCTCTTGCATATATTTTAGTTTTTATTTTAATACATTCCATCTGTGAACCTTTTGCTGCAAAATCACACGTGGCATGTGATTCTATACTTATACATAGCTAGAAATCCGTTTCAGAGGCATAAGAGCCTCCCCAGAAAAGTGCTTGTCTGGGTAGACCTGAAACTCTATCTGTGCTCCACCTACCTCACTAAGGTGTCTGAGTTACTCTACAGTGTTTAGTAAGACAAAAAAAAAAAAAAAAATCTATTTTTAGACAGTGAAACAGAACACAATCTATTTACCCGTGGCTAGATTTTGATTCATCCAGAATATTCACTAATACAGATAAACAATGAGTCTAACTTTTGTTTATTCTACACTTTTATTTCATGATTGGTAATTTTCCCTACAAGGGAAAAGGTATGCCTGAATTGGATGGGATAGTGCTTTGCTAATGTCTTGCATATGGATCAAAGTCAGTATGAAAGCTAGTCCTCAAAATTCAGACTTCTGTTACTTCTTCTAAGATTGAGATGCAGGGGAGGAAAAAGGTGTTATTTCCACTTTTCAATCTTTGCTGCAAGCCAGAGAAACTGAGAAATGCCAGAGAAAATAGTACTGGATCTCTGGATGAACCGTCATACTCTGAAGGACCCCAATCCCTTGGGTCCATACCTCTGTATGGGAAGGACAAATTGCAAAGGCACTCTGTGCCCTGTGGATGCTAGGCAGAAACTCCAAAATATTCCAACTCTGTTCTCTAATGCTCTGTCTGAGCTCAACACAAAAAATTGTGTCAAGTCATAGAATTTGGATCCAAATTAGATTCTGAGTTTCACTAAAGTTTGGAGATATCAGTATCTTGCAAATTATGACTTTGAGAATACGTCTAGCTGGCACGTGATCCTTGCTGATATAAACTGAAGCTGACCTCAGTACTGGTGATTGACGAACTATATCTGCCTTCACCTGATGCATCAGACCCATAGCAAGAGCACAAATATTCTTCATGTAAAACTGAGAGCCCTGAGATAAATGCCCTATAAAATGAATGCATGAATCTGGCCTCATTTCTATCACATATCTGTAACTTAGCTCAAAGGATTTAGGTTTGCAGTGCACAGCAGGACGAACTAACTTTGCTGACCTGCACCTTTATGCAATATTTACTTTAGTGGCCATTGCATTCTTTCCAGAAAGTTTCATTTCTCCATTATGTAACTGCAAGCTATCCGGGCTGGTACATGAAAGGGTGGTGGCTGTGGAAGACTGGTTGGGTGTGGTGAGTATCAATGTGTTGTCAAGATACTTCAGTCCCCAGAGTGGTTGCTTGCACTGAAAGCAGTATAGGACCTCCTCCCTTGGCCCAGAGCACTGCAGAGACACATGCAAAGACTGCAGGCAGCACTAAGACCTTTTGACCTCCCTTATCTAAGACTATACACTTTCCTTTCCATCAGAGAAACATTTGGAAGCTGGGTGGCATTAAAAATTAGGTCTCTCTGTGTAAATACAAAATATACTTGAATCCAAAGCAGGAAAATAGATGTGATGAATAAAAGAAATCAATTATTCTTCCTGTTTCAACTGGAAAAAATGTTACTGTTTCCCTTCTTCTTACCCTGAATTTCAAAAATAAAGGGAAACGCCTATTATTTGCCAATTGTTCATTATAGAAGAGCAGTGTTTCCCTCCAACTACTTGTATTTGAACAACTAACCCTGTAGCATTCTTCTAGAGACTGTTTTTATTAGGCTTGTGTCTATAATTTTCAAAGATGTTCCATCTCCATGAATTTCTGGCAGTTCTATTGTTTAAAGGGAGCAATTTAGTGTGATTTAAACATAACCTAATTGGTGTTGCTGTTTTTCTCCATGTTTTTGAGAAAGTTGCTTTGTACTATGGTTCTTGCCACTGTCTGTTAGGACTTCAAATGGTTACCACGTGATTGACTATGAAATAATTATTTCAAATAAAACAGCTGAAAAAAAAAATACAAGTGTTCAAAGTATTACCAGCTCCTGTAACTGAAAGACATAACTGCTTGGCATCAATTAATACATATTAAATCCATGTAAAAGATCTTAAAGAAACACATTTAAAGTGACAATCTTATCATCTACTGACCTTGTTACCTTATTTGAGGCATTTATGTGCATGTCTAACTATACCATGTGTATCTGCTTCTGCACCCCATGGTTTTCTTTGGGTTTCTGCAGTAGCTCTTGAAAAAAAAAAATCTACATATTTGTGAGACTTACTATCTCTTCTGAGAAGAACAAACTCTATCTGTTTGTGTCATAAAAAGTAAATTTTAAAGTCAGAGTAGCAGAATAGTTAATCTATGTTCTTCTTATTTTGCTCAAAATTGTACAAGACACCAGCCAGAGAAACCCTCAGAACTGGGTGAAGCCGTTTACTTCCTGATTTGATCATCCACATATTTGAAATCTGTAGTAATTTTTTTTTTTTTATTTCATGCTTTTTTCTTTAGGTAAAGTGGAGGCAGCACTGGACCTCATACTGATCAATTCATTCCCTCTTGTGGGCAACTCTGAGACATCACTGATATGTATCACTTCCAAATGGCGTTCCCGTGAGTCTATCACCATAGACCGAGACCAGGAGGATGTAACAAACCAGCACCGGGAACCACTGGAAGTTAATGAAGATTCCAAGAGAGCAACAGCCAAAACAGTGGTGTGGAAGAGAGAGCAGGCCAGGGAAACTATCGGAGCATATTACTGTGAAGGGAAACTCAAAGATGAGGTGACAAGGATACATACCATGAAGATGCCACTGCAAGGTATGGTGGTCAGATCTGAGTTTACTATGGCACTGCTTGCAGACTGGAAGCTAGCCATCCATGAGTGGGTACAAACATGGTTTCAGAACAGGCAAGGCAGTCATGAGTCAATAAAAATAGACTTGGGACAAGCTTGTTATTTTTTTTTTTCTAACTTGAGGAGATAACTGGTTGACACTAGTTGCTAGTCGTTTCCTTCTGAGAATTAGTCAGACATGGCAGGTATTCTGCCTGTATCTCACTACTCCCAGGAACACAAAGTCAGAACTGGCCTCAATGACCCCATGGCATATGGCAGCTCCTGCAATGAGTTTTTCACATCCCAAACCTTTGATTTCTAAACATGCTTCAATTTTAAAATCTTGACAGGTCTTAGATGTAGACAGCTATTTTTCTAAATTAATAGGCAACCTGAGCCTAGAAAGTAAGTGCCTTGCTTATGGTTCAGTAAATCTACAGCTCAGTAACACTGGATTTACACAGTGTGTGTCACTATGAAACCAAAAAGAAAGGATCCATCTCAACACTGGAAAGACACTCCAGAGAAGTTTTGCAAAATCCAAGAGGATTGTTCACAAAATTCCAGTGCAGAATTCACTATGTACTTGATTTCAGTTTCAAGGTTATGTACAGTAGAAAAAGCAAACATGGCAAGGGAGACGGTGGGATGAGAAGGTGAGATTTCCAAAGTCCAGCACCCTACCCATTAAATTATACTTTTTATATGCAAAATTTCCCTTGTTTCTAGACATCATAAGACTTCTGGTACAAGTTCCAAAGTAGAGACCACCATAAACTACAGAAACGTACAAGAAAGTTTTTGTAGCAAATCAAGTTCTCAAAACTGTGGCTGATTTTTAGTAGATTTTACAGACTGCTAAAGTTCACCAGGTGACTTGACATTTCTAGTCTTTCTTTGTAAGGATGTAGTAAGACCACTTTTTGTTGTCAATATCTCCTGTAGCTAGACAACAAATTTATAAAAGGCGGTACTTTCATTTGTCAGAGCTGCAGTTGGTGTCTATTTATTTCTTTCAACAAGAGTATGTTGGAAGAAAGAAACATTTTATTTTAGCTTATATTTTCTCTTACCAAATGTGGTCTTTGAAGGGCTGGACTGGTCACCAAGACAGCTCTGCAACTTGGACTGACAAGTTTCATTGTTTCAAAGGTGGCTGCAGTGAGGAGATGATAACACTGCATGGAAAGTCAGTGTGACCCTGCCTGTGGCAGACTGCCAGTGAGCTGAGCACTTTTCTGGCTGTTCTGTTGTAGGACAACATGCATGGGTAGAAAATTGTCTTCTGAATCAATTAGTTCTTTGCAGTTGGTATCTATGGACCTAGGAATTTTAAGTAATTGAAATTTGAGTTTTTCATATGTGACAGAAGTTGTTCTAACCAGAAGTAAGAATCACACCAGCAGTTGGTAGGTTTCTTTGACTCATTTCTGGGTTTGAATCTATTTCTCATATTTTCTCCGCAAAATCTTTCATTATCAATTGAACTAGCAAATCCTCAGTGAAGATGTATAATCTAATCAGATTAGATGGGTGAGAAAGAGGTGCAGCAGAAATCCTTAAAGCTATTAAAGTGTACAGAAAGAGGAAGAGGAAGTCATGGAAGAACTGTGAAGTTTGACAAAGCATAGATAACTGGAAAGCAGTTGTTTCCCCACTTTACTCTCATTGTCTGTATAATTTTTAAAGGCAGAATATGTTTTTCAACATAAAAAATTGAGCAAGAGTTGAAATGTGCAGTTTTCCATTACAGACACAAAGTCATGGGAATAAGCAGCCCTTCTGAAAATCCAGCTGCTGTTTTGTATTCTCAGGGTAAGAAGTTGGTGAAACCCTCACTGAGCATTTATCATTTGGGTAGCCCCACCAAATTTGTGGGAACTGCCATCTGTCTGATTATATACATATTACAAGGTATGAAGACAGAATGAAGATTTTTGCGGTATAATATGCACAGGTAACAGGTTCATTTTCCCGATTTATTCAACACATCTGCTATTCTGAAAGTAACAAGTCCACTCTCATGAATTTTGTATACTGAATCATTATGGTTACCCATGCAATATTCATACATGCAATAAGAGGGAACAATTTGTCTTTCTACGAGGAGTGATGCTTATATTGTACACAGAACACATAACTATAATAGATCACTATAGAGAATAGTCTGTTAGTCATCTAGTCAAATATAATTTCTACAATTTCTCTACACTGTAAAAGTGTATTTTCATGTGTATGATTGAATTTTCCCCACAGAAACTCAATCATAGGGTGGACAAAGAGACAATAATGGAAGTGCTAGCAACAGAGCATTATGGCAGTTGTCCTGCAGCTTAGTTTATGTCTCTATAAGGCATTAGTACACTCAAGATGTGAAATCATGTAACACAAGTCACAATCTAAAAATATGTCGGAACTCTGGAACTCAGCCCACCAGGCACTGTGCGTTCCTTTCCATTGTAACAATACCCTGAAGAAAAAGTCTTGTTAAGCCTAACAAAAAAACAAAAAACAAAAACAAAACAAACCAAAAAAAACCAACCAAAAAAAAAAACAAGTGTACTTCTTGTCAAAACAATTAGTATTGCCTCACTAAACGTGGTCCAAAAAACACCACAGCTAACACCCTTAGGATCATTTGCATCTAACAATTAAACAATTACTGTATGTGAAAGCTGTTGAAATTTTTTTTTCTTAAGTTATTAATGGTTTTCGCTATGCATTTGTTATTAATAAATGACTTCAAACTTGGGAGCTGACAGTAAGCTAGGATTGCTTGCAGTTTTTGTTTGATTGTTTCTAATGAGATCATATTTCATTATTCTGTGTTAGAATTCCCTGTTTCTCCAAGAGTGTCTCGGTAAAATGACAAATGATCAGTAGATTTCAGTGCATGTACTTAATATCAAGCAGGAACAGTCCTGCTGAAATAAACTGTATATCATTTAGAAAGGAATGAAAACACATAGCAGAGGCTCAGAGAATAAACAGTAGAACTGCACAGGGGATGGAAATTGCATTCGACAAAAAATTGTAAGTTTTCAATAATTGTCTTGTTTCTAATCATAAATAAAACCTTTAAATGAATTTCAAGGAAATAATATTATAAGAGAAAAGCTGGCTTGCACTAAAAAAAAAACCTGTTTTCATACTTGTGCAAATTTTGTTTCTTTAATTTTGCACCACATAACACAAACATTTTGATTTTTAATTAAAATCTCATTCTGAAATGGAAATAATAAATTGTACTTTACTCAGGTATTTCAAGAATATTATCCTCTTTTCCCCACTCAAATTTTACAAAATAATATTGTGGAGGTGGTAGCACAATTTCAGCCTCATACCAACTTTGATGTTGCATCTACCTGCTTATTTTTTTACAACTGTATTGCATATAATGTATGACAGAAAGGTAGTTCATAATTTTTTTCTCTGCTTTCTGATCCTACTTCTATGTATTTCTTTGCCACCAAATTTTGACCACAGGTTCTAGTCTTGTTTTCTGCAACCATTGCTGTGAACTAAAGAATGCTTTTGCAGCAGCATGGTAAAAATGAACGAAGAAAAGGGGGCACAGTTATAGTTAAAAGGCAATTTTTGATGAATAAATTGTCTAACAGTTCATACTAAGTTGTATATGTGTCCCCTAAACAAAGTATTTGTTGTGAAATAAATGCAACTTTAATAGAAACAGAATCTATGTGAGCATGGAGCTGAATAGGAGCATGAGTGGATCTTCTTCCAGCTGAAGCTCAGGTGGGTCTTCCTGTTGGAAAGATCCCACTCACCTTGTGGGAAGGCAAGTGTCAGCAAGAAGGAAAAACCAGGATGGGCTGACTTATCTGAAAGGAACTTGCACAGGAGGCTTAAGACTAAATAGCTTCAAAAACAGAAAGAGCAAAGGGGCTGGTAAAAGTCAGTGCCTCACTCCTGTGAGTGCTCTAAAAGGGGAAGCACAAAGGTGTAACATTTTCACTCATGTAAAGAGCTAAATAGTTTGGAAGTCAGCTTCACCTAAGGGAGTTTTTTCCCTTCATGACATATCAACAGCAGTATGGCATGAAAACTCAGCCAAAAATGGGCTGAAAATCTGAACTCGTCCTCAAAACACTTCACAACTTTCCTTTCGACTTTTCCAAGTAAATGAAAGGATGCATCCTTAACTTCTAACTTGGTTTAAAGTAATGTGATAATTAAAATTGCTTTTTCACTGCTCTTAAAACAACTGTTTCTTGAGATTTTTCTGTCTATTTTTCAGTTATCTTCTGATAAAATTTTTCCACAAGTTATGACAAGGAAAAGGCATAAATGTTGTGAAAATACTTTTGTCTATTTCTTTCTTTTTTGTTTGTTTTGGGTTTTGTTTGTTTATTTAAATCAAGAACTATAAACAAATGTATAGAAGTACCTTTCTGTTTAAGCAGGAAAATGAATTTCAGTTTTCCTATTGGAAAATTTAAAAAAATACTAATATAGACAGTCCCTGACATATAATTTTTATTTAAGTTAAGCCACATTTTCAGGTGAGAGTATTTCGGTAAAAGTAGTACTGTCTGTTTATGTTTTCTTTTCCTCCTTTTCTTAGTGCAAGCCAACACTCTCTCTATTTCCAGGGAGCACAGTAAACAAGCACAGATCTCATATCTTACTGTACCTCCTCTGGACCCTGCATGATTGTGGTTTCCTGAACTATTTTGATAGTTCTGCATCATGAAGCTTAACTAGAAAAGAACTGAGTCACTCTAGGTATTTTTTTGCCAATGACAGATTGTTCCCTACAATACAATGTCCAGTACTTTATTCAGTCTGTCTTAAATGCCTCAAGAGATAAAGCAACCTGGGAAAGTGTTTTACAGCCATTTGGAGCTCCTAGTTATGAAATGATTAGTTACTCAGCCAAAAACAAATTATGTTTTCCATGCTCCAGATTCTAGTGGTAGTCTGTTTTTTTCAGGATATAGGCAGTTCTTCTGTCTTTGCCAAACAGGATTGAGGCTGCTGGTGGTAAAGAATCAGTTTGTGCTCTAAAGAAATTTAGATGTCAAAATCTGAGTCAGGACCATACTGTAAACTATTCTCAGCTTTCAGGCCAGTGACCAGATAGAGACAATAACTGCTATTTATCACATACTTCTGTTTTCAGCCTCATTCTACCCAGTGGCATTAACTGTTACAGCAAATAAAGGAGAGCATGTGAATATTTCCTTCATCAGAATGGCATCAAAAGAGGAAGATGCAGTGATCTACAAGAATGGTAATCAATATTTCTCATATTTTCTCTTACTACTGTCATTGTCTTAGCTAAGTGCCAAGTAACTGTTTTAAAGTTATTGCTGATGATGCCCATACTGTGCAACTGGATCAGACATAATTTAATGTTTAGTGAATTTAACATTCCTTTAATGTTCACTAAGGAAGCCATTTGGCATATCCAATATATTGATCAGACTTGTTTCTCTTTCACCAAAATACCAATTCCTCTTATACCTTATACACCAGAGCTTATACCTTTGCTATGATCCTTGTTCTCCTTCATTTCCTTCTACATCTCATAAAACCTTTGCCTGGTTTTAGCTTCTGTTTTGGTTTCGGTTTCTGGAGGGGTTTCTTCTGTGCCATTGTGAAGACCCAGTTGGTGGGTGTGTTTTTCTTTGCATTTTTACAGCTTTTCAAGTGATACCTTTTGTTCTTTAAATGGCTTTTTGAGGTCGTTTTTGAGGCTATGATGCTCTTCAGGCTAAGAAACTAATCACCAGTAGTTTGCTATTAGAAAGAAAAAACTGTAAACAAAATTTTGTCATTATTTCATTCAACTGTAAAAATTAGGTTGCAAATTTTGTAACACGAACTTTTCTATCTAACATGAGACTTAAATCACATTAAATCACTGTTCAGCTCTGTGTTGCTTGACGCTTGGAAATATGTGCAGTTTGCTATCTCCATCCTGTAGAAATTTAAGAAAATATAGGTCACTAAAACTCAGAATACCTTCCTGTTTAATCAGAATGTTATACCTCAACAAATTATAGTTTTGGAAAGCACACGTCCCTGAGTTCCTCGGGGTTTGAACCGGCGTCCTCAGAGGAGGAGCCGGCTCCAGAGGGCAGCAAGTCTAGAATAACACAAATAAGCTTGTTGGTGAAAAACAAACAAACAAAAGCACTCCCTCCACCCCCCCAGGAAAAAAAAACCAAAACCAAAACAGAAGAGACAGAAACATGTTAAACCTGGGAAGAAAAGATAAAGCTGTGCTCAGTTCTTCCTGCTTTGGTCTCCTAAGTAAGTCTTTGTGCTGCTCAGATTAAATTGGACCTGGCTGGCGTTTGCTATTCAACTCCAGCCACCCCAAACTCCTCATGAATTGCTACCCCTCACTTCAGAAAAGACCAAGAAACAAAGTGAACACTTTTAACCACTAGACTCTTGGCACTGCTGAACATGAAGTTGTTTGTTGCGTTCATTTACTAATTTTTCTCCTTTTTATTTACTCCTCTCCAACTATTAAAAATGAAGATAGCTAAAGAGCTGTCAGAAAATTCATAACTAACAAATTGATTCTACTGTTTAGCTCATCCCATCTGTCCATCTTCAATAACCAGTACAAACCCATGTCTCCATGTAGAGCGTGAATGACTTCTTGTCTGTGGTATCTGTGTGCTCCTTTCTCAGGTTCCTTCATCCACTCTGTGCCCAGACATGAAGTACCAGGGGAGCTGGAAGTCTCCTATCCTCAAGTTCAACCACAGGATGCAGGGGTTTACTCTGCCAGATATATAGGAGGAAACCTCTTTACTTCTGCTTATACAAGGCTTATTGTAAGACGTAAGTTCCATTAACGTGTGCTGATAATTAATTGTTTAAAGTCCTAATGAATTTGAAATTAAATATGCTGTGCCCATATAAGGGCTAAAATCTTTCTTGGCATACTCTGTGATCAGATTATGTCAGAAGAAATTTCTTCCCAAGGATCTTTGGTACAAACTGATATTAATTTAAACAGCTGAGAGGGGGAAAAAAAAAATTCAGATTTAAGTTCAATTCATCTTAGCTATTTCCAGGAGACCTAACTCTTTTCTCAGCATCTCAGCTTCTCAAACACCAAGTAAGTATGAATGAAGGATGTCATTCTTCACTGTGTCTCCTTGTTCTGTATAGCTGGATATATCCAAACCTGATTTATTTTAAGGTTTAGCATCTTCTTCACAGAATACCTGAGCCTTAGTCAGCTCTTAAGGTTCCCTTCCTAGTGAATGAAAGGATGAGGTTGGATATTTTCCACTAAGTATTCTACATGTCTCACACAGCTCATGCTGCTGTGTCCATTTTAATCAGATATAAAGAAAAGTATATTTGGTTACTTGGATAGAAATATGAAATTGACATGAAAAACTAAATAGCTGTTCAACTATCTCACAGTATAGAGAAAATATTAATGATGTTAGCATGTATTTAATTTGTGAACATCCACAGGGCACTTCCAGGAGTTACAAATGAATTAATGTAATGCCTCAAATTTGAATTTTGAAGCTGGTGCAGTTGTCTGGGGAATGGGATTCCATAGGGACCATACTTTTACGTATTTTATTGTTTGTCTTAAAAATAATTTTACAACTTGATGGGTTACTGAATGAGAAGACAAAAAATACATCATATTTTTTCCAAAAAAGGATGTGAAGCTCAGAAATGGGGCCCTTCCTGTAGTTCCCATTGCCCTTCCTGCACAAACAATGGTATTTGCCATGAAGATACTGGGGAATGCATCTGTCCTCCAGGTTTCATGGGAAAAACATGTGAGAAAGGTAAGTAAATAACATTTTCAGAGTTTGCTTATTCTGAGTAACAAAAGTTGGCATATTATTGAGGGAAGCATCATATGGAATAACCTTGTTTTACTCTTCAAAACTATGGCATTCACAGCTGGTACTGGAGACAGAACAGAGTTGGGAAAGATTAACCCTAAATTAGTAAGGCTGTTCTTGTCATTGTGCTTTAAGTTCTCCCTCTTTTCTTCTAGACATTGTTTTGCTAGGGAAGATTAATGTTTCCAACACTTCTTGATCAATACGACAATATACTAGACAATATCTTCTAGGTTCCTTTTCTCACAAAAGGCTGGAGCAGATGATCTTTCAAGGTCACTTCCAATCTGGGCTGTCCTATGATTCCCTAGAAATGGGTATGCTCAGTGCTCCTGACTGCTAAATGTATGGCAGAATAGTAGATCTTAAGGATATATTGGCACTAGGAAATATGCCAGAGATTCCCTGTCTGCTTCTGAAGAAGCTGCTAATGTGCCCACAGGATGCTTTGTCTCTGTAGGGAAATGCTGGCAGTATATGTCTGCTTGTGCAAATCTGTGATTGTGACAATTTGTTTGGATTCCAGCAGAATTACAGCAAGCATCACATTGCTTTGACCTGTCCAAGAAACTTTTGCATTAGTTGCTAAATATGTATCCCTCTTTTGATTGAACTGCAGTGCTGCAAATACTAGAGCTAAGGTATTGGAACAGCTGACACCCAAACCACTCTAGCGTAGCACTGCTCTTATCATAAATGCAAACCCTTGAGATCAGCAGTTTTCTATGTACTGAACCCTAAGAATATTTGGTTTTCATGGCAATCTTCATCCATTTTGTGTTAAAAGGGCTTATAAAGAGGATTTATTGCTGAAGCTTTGTCGCCACATATCCAAAGCAAGAGGTACTTGGCTAACAGATCCTCACAGTGAGAACATTTTGTTTGTTTCTGCTACCTGTACTTAACCATTAGAATAGCTGTGGCTGAAGTTGCTATGGTTGTTAATATATCTGATATCTGAAAGGTCAAAGTGATATTTTCAATTTGAGTTTTCTTTTGTCTAGAGCTATATCATTAGAATCACTAGCCCTTTAATGGACAGGGCTGTTGGATTATTCTTTCTCTCTCTCCCTTTAACAGCTTGTGGAGCCAATACATTTGGCAAAACCTGTGAAGAGAACTGTAAAGAAAATTATGGCTGCAGAAACTATATGTTCTGTCTACCAGATCCATATGGTTGCTCTTGTGCCACAGGATGGATGGGACTGGAGTGTGATAAAGGTATAGTAGGAAAAAAAAAAAAAAAAAAGAAACAAAACCAAGAGTGGTGGGTCCTTAGTGTTCTGCACATAGGAAATACAGAAGGGAACTAACAGAGGAGAGTGATACATATGCTTTTTTACAGTCATGTAAAAAGGTTTTTTCAGTCACAAGATTGAAAACTAATGGAAGACATTTTCTCGTACCTTGCACTAACTGAAATTTGTACTTGCAGAATGCAAGCCTGGTTTTTATGGGTCGGATTGCAAACTCAAATGTAACTGTCACAATCGAGGGACATGCGACAGATTTAAGGGCTGCGTCTGCTCCTTAGGATGGCATGGTCTGCAATGTGAAAAAGAAGGTAAAGCAAGGTAACACGGTAGTAAATGGCTTTCCCCAGTGTAACTGAAACAGATCCTAATGCTGGTGCAGCATTACCAATCCAGGCTGTTATCCTTGCTCTGCCCATTGCATTCCAGGGGCCCAGGCACTTCTGTTCAAATGTCAATAGAGTATTTTTAAGCTTCTGACTTATATTACATTTATCAGGATGATATGGTATCATTTAATCTGATTTTCCTTTCATTAGAGGTAGATTTTCAAACTTTACTCCATGAGATTTGACATCGACCTTACCATCAATCACTGTCAAAAGCTGCATATCCAGCTTTGAGATAGTCTCATGGTATTTTACCATTACCTGTCTCTTATCTGTCTTCATATATTCCTATACTATGTGCTTCATGTTCTGAAAGTGCTGACTGAGTCACCAATACAACCACTGAGTTTAAAACATGTTTGTTTCTGTGAGAGAAAGTTAAGCTTATAAAGCTCAAAGTATCTCATCTTCTTGAATTCAGAGAAGGTTTGTACATAATATTCTGTAAGACCTGTTCAGCATCTGTGATTTCTGCTGGATGAATAAAGTAACAAATCCACTGCTAATTTGTAAACCTTTCAAGAACAAAAACAAATAGAGAAATAAGACTGTGGTCCAACCTAGCCAAACTGTATTATTGTGATCTGACTGGTCTTATACACAGACAAAATGGAGAGCAAGTAGATACTGCACATTGAGAACAAAGTATGTGCTTGATTTTGCCGTGGTTAGACTGTCTGTGCTTTGAATGCCAGAGAGAAAGAGAGGAGAGGGGTGGAGAAAAGAAAAAAAAGTGAACACAGAGCTTGTTCCTTCTCACATATTTACATTGATGTGAAAATGCTGACTTTGGTAAGTGTGATTCTTGCATATGCCCTCATGAGGGAAGGGAGAATCAGACATCCACAACTGCCTGTGCTCGTTGTACACCTAAAGCTGTTTTGGTCCCGTGTTTTTAAAGTTCTGTTTGAAGGATGACATAATACTATGTAACTTCTGTAGGTTCAGCAGATCTTTCACCTCAGATAGAAAACTTACTAGATCCCATAGAACTCAATTCTGGCGTGGAGTTCAAGCCATTTTGTATAGCAACTGGGATGCCACTTCCTAAATCTGAAGAATTCAAACTTTTGAAGCAAGATGGAACTGTCCTAAGGGTAGGCTTCTGATTAATTACTGTTATTTCTACTCTTTACATTGACTTCGTCTGTAGTTAATGCACACTAATATATATATATATAAAATATAAATATATATTATATAAATATATATTT
>VXAU01003431.1:85636-113326 GCA_013399695.1 Formicarius rufipectus | reverse complement strand
ATTTTAAAATATATTAATTATATATGAACATATATTGCAAGTATAATGTGAAATTTTGATATTCTGAGGTTACCCCATGAACTTCCGAGCATATATGAAACTATGGAATTGACCATTATAGATGCTTTTTAATTGATATCACTAAACTTAAGACGAGTTTCTAAATTGTGAGAAAGTATCATTGGAACACTCAAAAATGCCCACATTTTTCAGGTCCTGTACATGTTTTGCCATTTCAGCCTGCCCGAATTTTTACCAGTAATCGCTCTGAAGCAATGTTTACAGTCAATAGAATCCAGCCCGGTGATACAGGAACCTGGGTTTGCAGCGTTCAGACAGTAGCAGGAATGGCAGAGAAATCATTTCAAGTCACAGTCAAAGGTAAAAACATTAATCTTTTTAAGTCTCTTTGTCTCTTTAATTTTAAGCACAGCTTTATAGTCTAACATGGCATAATATGAACAGAAGATTTATTAAAAAAACCCCAAAAACCAACTTTTATGTATATTGTAAAAATAAGTGTGATGGTAAAGTTTAGAAGAACACCCAAGTTTTTATATATCGAAACAGTCAGCTTTAGGCTGTAAGGCCTCATCTATTTTGTGGGAGTTTTGAAGACCATCTCCCATTTTCCTGCACATCTAGAAAATATCATAGTCTTACTGATATAGGCACCTAAAAAGCTATTTTAATACTTGCATTCTTCTTCAGCTCCTCCTGTGCCACAGTATCCCCCGAGACTGACGGACAGTGGACATAATTTTCTCATCATTGATACCAATTCCAAGTTACATTTTGGAGATGGACCTGTTGTGTCAACAAAACTTCTGTACAAGCCAGCAAACCGTTATCAGTCCTGGATGTCTGTGGAAGGTAAGAGGAAAATCTTCAATTCCCTTAAAAAGAAATTTCAACTGCAATCTGGAACATCATGAGGTGTCTGTTAATTAGACTCAAAAGAATCAACACTGCACAGAAGTTTAATCTTCTATGACTGGATATGTGAGTCTGTTTATCACAGCACATAATGTTCATGTGCACGTGACACATCAACAGTAGTCAAAAGTGTATATTCATTTTACAGGAAACAAAAGTTTTTCCCTTTCTTCCTTAAGATTAAGAGTACTCACTGCTGGGCCCTGCTGTTGAAAACTACTATGTAAACAGTAGGTTTTCAAAAGTAGTGAGCAGTATGGAGATGTCTTGGAACATCCACCATCTTGCTTCATGTCAATTGCACCCCTGGTGAGATAAATAACTTACCAAAATATTTATCAGGATTTGTATGGGCAAAATGATGTCTACTTATGAGTTAGATTACCTTTTCCAGCTATGCTTAAACATTGTATTCACGGCCTAAAATACTATAGAAAATATTACAGGAACTTTAACAGGTAAACAATGACTGTTACTAATTCAGTATAACACAAGATCTGCATACACAATGCACACTGCCTAAGCAGCTAGTCTTCTTTTGTCCTGAAAGAAGGGAAGATGAAGAAACTATTGGTCTGGGTTGGGTCTCAACTTAAAAATATTTATTTTATACTTTTAAATAGTTTATCTTAGTGAATCAGAAAAAAAAGAGGAGCCCAAGTATCTTACCTTATATTTTCCAAACCTTTTGCTTCTTAACATATTTCCACATGGGCTACAGCTTTACTTTCTTTTAACTTTTTTTGTCAGTAAAAGGCACAACTAAAAGACTGGACAATCTGGAACCCAAAACAGAATATCAGTTCTGTGTTCAGCTGAGTCGACAAGGGGAAGGTGGGGAAGGCCATCCTGGACCACAGGCTAGCTTCACAACAGCTGCACTTGGTAAGTCACATTTTGGCTTTTCACAAATGGTGTTGTCCAACTGTTTTTCTCTGTGGTTTGTTCCTTGATCTCTGCCAGAGCAATTTCATTTGAGCAAAGAATTCTGGACTTGAAATAGAGTCCTTCAAAATAATCTCATCAAAGGGATAAAAAACAAATCTTCCAGCTCCCCTCCCCCGCAAAAAAAACCCCCACCAACCCAACGCCCCTCCCAAAAAGTAAGGAAAAAAGCAAATTTAAAATACAGAGGTGAAGAAAACCACAAAAAGGCAGCTATTATTTTCTGTGATTTAGACATACAGGATCTGGGAAAAGATAATTTATATTTTTTGTCTGGCTAGGCAGCAGAGCTGGAGGTACAAATCATTTCTTTTGCTGTCTTTCCTCTTATTATTGGATCAATTTGCTTTAAAAATGAAGATGTTTGAACACGCAGGGAAGTTTTCAGTCTACTGAGGGCAGATCTCAATTTGAACACAGACATATATGGGGTTGCACCAGGAGCTATCCAACAAGACAACAACACAGTTGGTTTCTCACATCTAAAAAGTGCATCTACAACACGAGCTCATTGAAGATACCTTTTTGTTGGCACAACAGCTGTTGATAAGACACTGTGGGACTGTCAACACCTCCTTAGATGTAACTTCTACCAAATTGTGTGGGATGATTGAATTACCCTGTCACTCAAGCTAGGGTAGTGGTTGGGAATAACTGGTACCCCCTATTGTAGTTTACATACCAGACATGAAATGTTGTTCCCTGTTTCACTGTGGCTTTTCCAAGGTCTTCCTCCACCAGAAGGTCTCACTCTCTTTCCAAAAAGTGTGACATCACTGAATTTGTCATGGCATCCTTTAACACTGAGGACAGAGGATGACATTCATGTTGAAGTGGAAAGGAAGAGCGTGAATGACAACGGTGACAAGAGCAGTGTTATTATTCAAGTGCCAGGAAATATGTCCACCTTGATCATTAAAGATCTTGAGCCTAGACAGCAATACATGTGCAGGGTACGGGTGAACACCAGGTCCCAAGGAGAATGGAGCAACTATCTGTATGCATGGACTTTCAGTGACAGTAAGTGCTGATTCACATCCTTCTGTTTAATTCTTCATCTTTTCCCCAGTGATCAGACTAATTGTCACTTGATGACTATGTTAAATATAATCCTTTGTTTTGGTAGCACTTAGTTCCTGATGGTCACTTGTGTATGTTATTGCTATTATTATGAAAATTCAATGTCCAAAGAAATTCTGTTGGAAATTATCAGGAACTAATAATATTTTTTTTTAATGGAACAAAAAGGCTCAAGAATCCGCATCTTCATTTCAGTGCAATTCATGCTTCTGACACACCTAACATTTTTTCCTCCTCAGAATGAGCCATCATAGTTCACTAGTCCAACTCTGTTGTTATTCAATTCAGCTATGACAATAGAGAAATAGTCAGCACTCATAGAAGAGAAGACACAATTCAAGGCAAAACCCCTGTGAGCAAAGAGCAGTTAAGTGTGCTACGCTGAAGACCACCCTTGAATTCCCTGAATGTGAGCAGCTTGCTTCCATAACAACACAACAAATGCCCTATCTACATGAAGTACCATCAGGTGTCCATCTGAACGGCTGATGGGTGCCACTGCCTGTACCACACACTGAGAAGGCGTGCTCCTTCCTCCTTACAGGTCATGTGTGGATGCCCTCACTGAGATCCTACATTGTATTAACAAAAGTATCAATGGCTGTCATGGGACACTCCAGTTTCCTAAGCTCTGACACCAAATTTCGCTAAGAAAAGCATAAGGGTGCTATTTTCCAGGAGAAGGTACTTAGCTTAGCAGTCATGGCTGTGTCTGCAAGTGCAGCACTCACCCCTGCTGGTGGTTTTCCGATTAAAGGTTTGGAAATGCTGGTATTGATTTCCCTTCTTTCTAACAGGCTGTATCCTGACAGGTAATTTCTCCTTAAAGCAGTGAGAGTATGGGACCTGGAATTTACAAGGGTATGATGATTCAGTATAGAAGGAAATTGACCCTTCCTGCATTAGTATGAAAGCAATTTTGTTGTGCTTGCATACACCTCTGAGAATGCATATTTTCATCCACAGACAGTATACTGAATGCTTCTTCAACCTCTGCCAGATATATGAAGTACTGAAACAAGGGTGGCAGCACAGCAAGATCATAAAACTGCTGCACTCAGTTACCATAACTCATCAACACAATCCTGTTTCTGTTTAGAACAGCAAAAGCACCAAGAAAAGTGTTTTGCTCTCTGTGGGAAGGAGAAAGAGATGGATGTATACTCCAATGCTCTGTGTGTTTGCGTTTGTTCTCAGGAATCCCTCCTGCACCATACAACATCAGATTTTCTAACACCACAGACACATCCTCAGTCATCTCTTGGACAGCTGCTGAGGGTCACTCCATCTGCTCCATCATCATCAGCTACAAAATCTATGGCAAGGCTGAGTACAACCACATCGATATTATCATAAAGAACACCAGCATTACTCAGTATCACCTCAAGGGCCTTGAGCCAAACACTGTGTACCAGGTTCGGATTAACGCTCAAAACAACATTGGCTTTAGCAACCCAAACACATCATTTGAACTGAAGACTCTTCCAGAAGCTAAAGGTTGGTTAATCCACCATGATGGACTTGCACAAACTAGGTCTGGTGGTATAAACTAATCAGCTAAGATAGGGTCATAATTGATCTCTTAATCTTAGTTTTCTTTTGCTCTTAACTTTGAAACACAACACAGCAACACTGGAATTCAAGTCTTAGTTCACTCAATGGCATACATAAAGAGACAACATGCACATTTTTGTGTATTCACTAGAAAGAGCCCAACAGTCCATATATTAAAGGATCTGCACCTAATAGAACTATTAGATCCCTGAATGTAACCTCAACTCTTCTCTGCCTGAGTGCAAGAGAATCTGCAGGTGCTTATAAACCTGAAGTTCAATGAGCAGAAAATGTCTGTGACATTTCTAGAAAACAAAGGGATGTATTCTTATGTCTTTAAACAGTTTACAAGACAGGAGTATTTATTCATTTCTATTCTTTGCTAATGTATAGTTAGATTAAGAATAAGTTGGAAATAATGATGAACTCCTTATGTGCTTCCTCAACAGCTCCATATGAATCAAAAGGAGGCAAAATGCTGCTTATTGCTATTCTTGGCTCTGCAGGAATGACCTGTGTAACAATTCTCCTGGCCTTTCTTATCATGCTGCAGTTAAAGAGAGCCAACTTCCAGCGTCGAATGGCTCAGGCTTTCCAAAATGTGGTGGTGGGTTTCCAGTCTTCCTGTGTCAATTTGGTTGTTAACTTTAGCTCATTTTGTTGTTGTTGTTGTTTGTTTGTTTGTTTTTGTGTTTTTGTTTTTGTTTTTGTTTTGTTTTGTTTGGGGGTTTTTTTGGTTGGTTGGTTGGTTGGTAGGTTGGTTGGGTTTGGTTTGTTTTTTTTTCCCCCCTGTTTCTTTTCCCTGATCTTCACAAATACTGTCTTCTCTTCATGTGTGCGATTAGTACTGTTGTTGTAAAGCTTTTCTGTCAGTGACCTGTAGCTAAAGCAATCACAGTTATAAGCTATGAGGTAGAAGAGTTGGCTTGAATAAAGTTTCACATCATTTTCCTTGCTTCCTTTTCTGACTTATTGCACCTGTGTATGACAAGTACCAAGCCAGAGAGAATGTAGGAGCCAGTTCTCTCTCTGTGAAGGTATGCCTGATTTTGAAAACTACTATATATTTAAAGTTTCTTTTGAGCACCAGCAACTGGTGGTGAATGTTCGTCCATATTCAACCTGGAGACAGCACACCAGGGATCAATGTTCTGGCTGTAAGAAAATTGTTGAAGGTTGTAACATCACAAGGATATTTCTCGTTCTTTATACAAATGCACATATTTGTATCTGCTATAGTTTCTTTATCATTTTGCTTTCTGGTGTTTTTCCTCTTGCTTCAGAGAGGAACATGTGAAGCAGAATGGACCTATGCCAAAGAGCTCCTTTGTATCTGAATAGGTTGTTTCATAAAAAGAGAGCTGAGGAGCTCATCCAAGCAGTGATCAGTGCCCAGGCCACACAGAATAACTCCATGTCCTTGTCCTGAAACTTTTCCCACAGAAGTATTTAATGAGAATGTGTAACTGAAGAGGAGATGTCTCCTTAAGTGTGGAGGAAGATAATTTCCTCTTTCTTTTCATTTTCCTTCTTCTTGCCTCACCCATCCTTTTGAATCTGACCAACACAGACTTAATTAAGCCTAATATGAGATAAATCTCAAACCTGAGACTAAGAACTCGTTTTGAGATCAGTTTCATCACTTTAGTTTTGCCCATGTCCTTCATCTCCAAGGTGATTATAAAACTGCTCAGGTGGCCCAGGTCTAAAAAAGATAGACCTATAAATTAGAAGTTTGATTAATTTTGGGAATCTGGGAAGAAATGCTTGTTGCAGTTAAAGGCTAGAGTCACTCATGTAACTAAGATATACACTGGGCTTTGTGTGTGTGTGTACATGAGGAAGCACACAGGTGTTTGGAAAGTGTAATCAGAGCATTGCTCAGTGAAGCTGAAATCACAGTTGATGTAATTTTCTTAACTCTGTTGCAGAGGGAAGAACCAGCTGTACAGTTTAACTCAGGTACTCTCACCCTGAGCAGGAAAGCCAAAAACAGTCCAGATCCAACTATTTATCCAGTTCTTGAATGGAATGACATAAAATTTCAAGATGTGATTGGGGAAGGTAACTTTGGGCAAGTCCTGAAAGCTCGCATTAAGAAAGATGGCTTACGCATGGATGCTGCAATAAAAAGGATGAAAGGTAGTAAAGACCAGAGAACCTGTGACTTAAGTGTTTTCTTGGCTATTTATTCCAAGTGTTCCTATATCATAAGAAATGCTCAGTAGTCCTCTTATAGAGCTAAAACAAATATCCAAAGTTGGTAGTTAAGTTGTGCCAGCTGTTACTAGGACAATAGTTGTCAGACTGTATTTTGCATGGTCTAGTTGTTTTCTATTTCTCCTTAATGTTTAATAAAATTATCATATATTTTTCAATTCATAGGTCATTATGAACTTCATATGAGTTATCTGCAAAGTGGGATGCATTAATAGAGCAAAGTATAGAGCTACTTTTGGGCAGAGCATCTGCTCATCTTGCTCAACTGTAGCTATTCAGAGGCAACTGTACCTATACATCTTTATGTACACACCATGAGGATCATTCATTTTCTTTTTATTCATTGATCACGACAACTACATTCCAGAGAAAACTACAATACATACAATATTGCAAGAACGTGCATATTTTATTGCAGTTCACTACATCATTATCTAGGCAAATTGAGAGACACTCTTACATATGATGTTTAATTTAAAAAGAGCCAAAGTCTGCATGCAGACACAAATAATCAATAGCACACGTATGAAAAGACTTTTAAGCAGCTAGTTTACATATGATCTACTACAACATTTTACATTCTCAATTAAGAAGATGTTTCCTTTCTCTGCAGAGAGCTGCTACAGGCATCAGGTTCTGACAATTTGCCTTTGAAAAATCCTGTTTTTATGAATGTAACTTGGAGTTTTTCTCTTAACTTCTCTCAGAGTTTTTATTGGGACTGAAGCAGTAGTGTCTCAAGCAGCTCAGAGTTCTCATAATTAAAAACAATATGGTTATAAATTCAGTTCAAAGGAAAACTTAAACACATTCTTCTTTGATTTTCAGAGTATGCCTCAAAAGATGATCACAGAGATTTTGCTGGAGAACTTGAAGTTCTTTGTAAACTTGGCCATCATCCCAACATCATAAATCTTTTGGGAGCATGTGAGCATAGGGGTAAGATGGTCTTGATAACATGAACTTTAAAAAAGCCTGTAGTATAGTCCATACAGGTCATATAAAAACTAGCTTAAAGCAGGCTGTCTGAAACATTTGCTCAAAAGCCAAATAAACTTGTGTTTGTATCTACAATATATTCTTCAGAAATTTTGTCCATCAACAGCTCTAAATTCTCATCTACTTCTAGAAATTAGTCTGTTTGGTATTTCCCTTCCAGTCTGTTTTATGTTTATTTATTTTTTCACTCAAGGCAGTGTAAATTTCCAGATATTACTGACAACCTTTTAGTCTGCAATATGCTAACTATCTGATGTTTCATTAGGATATCTTTACCTTGCTATTGAGTATGCCCCCCATGGAAATTTACTGGACTTCCTTCGGAAAAGCAGAGTACTAGAGACAGACCCAGCATTTGCCATTGCCAACAGTACTGCATCTACACTTTCCTCTCAGCAACTTCTGCATTTTGCAGCAGATGTTGCCAGAGGGATGGAGTACTTGAGCCAGAAACAGGTCAGTCTTCAACTATATACCCACTGAAAGCAAAATAAATAATTTTTAAGGAAATAAAAATAAAGTTTAAATTTTAGCTTCCATAGCACCCACTGGATGAGATTTACTTTGTTGTCTTCACTTACATACAATGCCATGGGGAATCATTAAAGAGGCATTAATAATACAAGTAGTCACTGATACTGAGGTGACTTCTTATTTTTAATTTTTATTTTAGTTTATTCATCGAGATTTGGCAGCAAGAAACATTTTGGTTGGAGAAAATTACATTGCAAAAATAGCTGACTTTGGTTTATCAAGAGGTCAAGAAGTTTACGTTAAGAAGACCATGGTAAGGATTAAAAAAAATCTTTTTTATTTTCTTAATTTTTGTTTTCTTTTTTTTTTTTAGTTTGTGTCTTCATATGAACAAAACTGCAAACTTATAGGTATTACAGAATTGATTATTTAAATGTCAAATAAATATACCTATATTACTTGTAAATAAATTATCTACTGTGCTTATATTAAAAAATGTAATTTAAAATTATTTATATGAATATGGATGACAGTAAAATAGCTGTGGCAAGCTGGTCTAATTCTATTGAACAAGGCCAAAGTTAACAAGATAAAGATAATATGTCAGGATCTGTGAGCTGGAAAAACAGCTGTCCAGAGCTAATGTTTTGTAAGATCTGAAAGAGGCAGATATGTAATAAGTATCACGCATCTTTAAACCAGAAATAGCACTGTGCTGTCAAGGCAACAGAACTGGTCAGAGGCATCATAAGTCATCACTTAGACATTATTTCATCTTGATGCTGGTTCGATAAATTTTTTGTTATCCTCAGTGTGAACTGTCCCTTTGGGAAGTAAATCATAGAATCATGAAATGGCTCATGTTTGGAAGAGACCTTAAAGATCTTTTAGTTTCAACCCCCCTGCCATAAGCAGGGCCATCTCCCATTGGACCAGGGTACTCAGAGTCCCATCCAGCCTGGCTTTGAACAGTGCCAGGGATGGGACATCCACAGCTTCTCCAGGTAACCTATGCCAGTGCCTCACCACCCTCACAGTAAAGAACTTCTTCCATAAAAATGCACAACTTGAATAAGTTTGTTTACTTGATAAGATTTATTTGCATAAAATAAGTTTTCATTTCACAGATTGTTGACATAAAAATTGCAATATTGCTGTTCCTGCTACCAACAAATAAACTTTCATGAAATAATTTCCAGGGACGACTTCCAGTGCGATGGATGGCAATTGAATCTTTGAATTACAGTGTTTACACCACAAATAGTGATGTGTAAGTACATGTTCAAGTGGCATTTTTTAAATAAAGAAATATTTTTTAATATCAAGAAAAGATTGACAGCCACTGTTAACTCAAAACACTCAACAGTCATGTGAGTCTGAGTGAGCAAAAAGAAGCAAAAACCCCGAAACTCAGAACAAAAATATTCCTTTAATTCTTCATCAGTGTCTCATCCAAATGTGAGTTCATAGGCTGCTTGGATTTGTACCACTACATGAGCTATATTTCTCATTTGAAATCAGAAACCTGATGATTCTTTGGGAGACCCAGGGGAACTTGGTATTTTAGTTAGAAAATTGGAAATTATATTTGGCAAAGAACTTCAGTAATTACTGTATTTGCTGAGAGCTCATGATCCAACAAAGTTGACTCAGAGTGGATTAATTTTGCTAATTTTCTTCCCTTCTGATTCTATGCACCCTATCATTATACAAAACATTATTTAAAAAATGTAGAATATATCACACTTCTCTGTGTTGCCTGAATACTAGCAAAACTATCTACCATTTAAAAATATTAAATCTTGTTGCATTCTTGTTGAACATAATATATTTCTGTTGCAGATGGTCATATGGTGTCCTATTATGGGAAATTGTTAGTTTAGGTAAGTATATGAGTTTTGTACTGCACAAGTAAACAATCCAAGCCAAGGCATCTCCATTCGCTCAGTCTTTTAAGAAATTATTGCTTCACAACACACTTAATTTTTTATGTTTCATTCTACTAAATTTTATTTACTTTCAGTACGCTTGGAAAAGCAGTTTTCCATTTTAAAGGAGAAAGAGCCATAATGACCAGGTTTCATTGCTCTGTAAAACTCAGACCATACCTAAATACAAACTACAGCATATCACATGATACAGAGCCTTAATCCAATATGTTTTGAGTTTGACGGGTGGCTTTTCCACAGCCTTACTGAGTTTTAAATCAAGACATATTTTTATGACCTTGGGGTGCCTGGAAGTAATAATTTCCTACTCCAAATAATAACTAAGAAAATTTTTGAACATTAATATTCAAGTAAAATTTAGAGCTCATTTCTGCACACACCTCTATTCATCACGATTGTGATACAACCTCAACCCATTCAAAATAATTGTGTTACACCTCCTTTGTGTCTTGCCCTGGACAGGTGCCCCACAGACTCTTGACCAAGAGCTGCTCACTGATGGTGCATATTGCACACTAGACTAATCATGGACTCTGGCTTTGTAATTTTTTCCCAGCTTTCCTTACTAAATGAGTTTGCACTAGATATGGATGGGAACTAACACACTCTAGTGTGAAAAAAAAGAGTCTAAAAAACAAAACACCTGCAGAAAGGGGCAAAACGAGCTTGCCAGTAATAGCTCTATGAGTCCATACCTGATCTTATTAATATCATAATGAAAGAATGGCTTCCCTATTGACACGACGACTATTGGAAAAACAGTTCAGCTACAATTAGATGCAGGCTCTCAGACTTGCATAGACATTTAAGGCAGATCCTCAGATGATAAAAGCTGATACTTAGTTTTATTTTTCTCTTTGATATTGTGCATGAAGACATTTCATTTTTACTATGAAATTAACTTTCCTTTTATTAAAAACCCCTTCTGTTCATGACAACGGTTAAACTTTGCCTTAGGTGGAACACCATATTGTGGAATGACATGTGCAGAACTATATGAAAAACTGCCTCAAGGGTACAGACTGGAGAAGCCTCTTAACTGTGACGATGAAGTGTAAGTAACTTCTTCAGCTCGTACCAGATATCCTGTTCTTTATACAGCATGGCTAAGCTTCAGCTCAAAAAGAGCTTTGTTATTATTTCCTAGTAAAAGAAAATTCTTTTCAGATAGCAACCAGACAAGGAAAATGCAACACCAGCTATGTAAGAATCCATTTTCCTCTGACAAATCAAATGTGCACAATCTTTCAATAAGCATGAATTGGCAGCTTTAACCTATGTATCAAAGCTATCAAATACTGGTGTTTGATTTTTAAAGGTATGACCTAATGAGACAATGTTGGAGAGAGAAACCGTATGAAAGACCATCATTTGCTCAGATACTGGTGTCATTGAACAGGATGTTAGAAGAAAGGAAGGTAAGAATGAATCCATAGAAAATAAATAGGCCATGAATAATTTCAATGTTGTTTAGGATTCTTGAGGTAATGCATCTTGCATCACACTTGTTCTGTTTATTTTCTTCCCAGACATATGTGAATACTACCCTATATGAGAAGTTTACTTATGCAGGCATTGATTGCTCTGCTGAAGAAGCTGCCTAAGAGGAGACAAATCTTCATTCATCAGTGATGTCTTTAAGAAAAAAAATATTCAGTCTGCTGGAGCCCAAAATGTGATGTGCTGTGTAGAACTGTGTATAGCTCTAACTGTATATAATACATCAATACTGTTATTCTACAGTTATGTATGTGTATATCACACAGTAACTTCTGCCTTCACAGGCTTGTCGAAGTGTATATACTGTTCAGAGCAGGAATAGACTGAAGTCATGAAATCTGTTGTTTTGTATGCAGGGTTTTCTATTTTCCTAGTTATGTAGATATAGTGTCTACATACATATTGCAATGCATTAGGTATTGCCATCTTAGATTTTTTTATATTTTCCAAGAGCTACTGATAGCAAAGTGGTAACTTATTGTAGTATTCCATAAACATTTCACTGTGTTTCAAACAAAAATGCTAATCTCAGTGCAACAATGGAAGTAGCAATCCAGTGTGCTCACCAAGGATAATTAAAACAGACTCCTATTTGAATGCAAATATCTGCTAATAGAAATAGTCTCTTTCAAAAATTCTATTCACACATCTACGATATAAGGCATGCTATTGCTCTTTCATTGCCCAGTTTGATGGTCAGTTTTTGCCCATATGCAAAATATACAAATATTTTGTATTGTTTAATGCTATCAGAGTCATACAGTGTGCTATCAAGAAGCATAGGATTGAGGAGCATACTGCATATTGTTAAGTACATTTTTACAACTGTCCTGGATATAAGACATTCAATTTGTGTTTCATGTAATAATGTCACTGCATAATTATAAATGACTACCTACTCTACACAAGCAGGTCTTACTTTTGTTCATTTTACTCCCTTATGCACTTTGTAGTGTGGTATGGCCTCTTAAAAATACTGAAATGCCTCAAAACAGTGATATTTGACCTGTGAGAAAGGTCTCCATCCCTTAGGTAAGACAAATAGAGGCAGGATTGTCCTGAGCTTCTGGTGTCAAGTCAACCAAGAGGGATTTGATGGATTTACCCTATCCAAATTTCACATACCAGCTAACCTCACATTTTGCATATATGTTACTCTTATCCCCTTGTGACTAAACTGCTCATAACTGACCATCAGACTGGCTGTGTGGATGGGGTCATCCCCTGAGACTTGAAGAAAGATGCTTGAGAGACTAAAACATTTCTCCTTCTGATTCTTTGTGGATGGGTATTTAATTAGTTACAAGGTAGGGTTATCACAGCAGTGTATAGAGTAACATTACCAACATGCACCAGGCTGACTCAAACAAAAGCACCAAGGGCCGTATTAAAAGCAAATAAGCCAAGAAACAAGGGTGCTGAGATGATTCTGTCTAGAGATAGGCAGAACTTGCACTGTAAGCCAGGTGCTAGGTGTAAACTAGGAGTATGTTGTTGGGGATTAAAATAAGTTTACTTTTAGAATATTAGATATTAATTGCATAAGTTTATGTTCAATTGTAACTTGCTTGCAGCTTAGCATGAGTGAGTCCTGCTCAAAACTTAGTGTAGGTGAACTTCAAATGAACTCTGTTTGTTAGCATGAATTGCTAAGCAGGGGAGGAAACAGAGAAAGACTGGTTAACTTCAGATAAGGATTGAGACCCTGGAGGGCCCCATCACTGCCTCAAGTTGGAAGATAAGAGCAGCTGATGGCACAGGAACATGGATGAAGAATTCAGTGAGGTGTAAGAAGACCCCAGACCATAAACCACCATTGGACCAAGAGGCTCATGCAGGGCACGTGAAGAGTGTGTGACAATCATGTGCACAGACTGTAAGGGTATAAAGGCCCAGGGGTTTCTTTGTTCAGGGTCCCTCTCCACTGGCATCCAGTCCAAGCTGAAATAAACCAACTCTGCCTTAGAACACAGGGTCTGAACTCTTCTTACACATTTGCAGGGTGCACAGATTACCTGGACCAAGGGACAACTCCAAAACTAAATAGAGCAACAAATTCAAGCGTATATTTTTCATAAAAGACTACTTGGCCAGGATTATTTGAAACATGAGCATTGCATTTTGCAATTCAACTGGGTTCCTACAGATCAGTGAGATGAATAAGAACAAAAATTCCACTGGATGTTTTCAAGATTTCCAGGCAAAGCTGGTCAATACCTTCTGTTGGAACTGCTCTACTTTCTGTACGGAATTTTTTACTGGTCCAAACAGCTTGTTTGTTTCACACATGTCTAGCAAGCAGACACAACTGACTATTCTGATGCTTGATGTGAACTTCTTCTTCTGTGGTAAATTTTTATATGGCTCAATATGTTACATAGGTAAAGAATCAGAGTCATTCATCAACTCAGTAGATTTTAATGCTGTCTGTATTTTCAGTGCTTAAGTCTCACTGTAAGTTTACTTGAAGAGCATTGAAGTTTCCTTGCAAGCATTCTTCATGTCTTTATTTAACATTGTGACATGCATTACCTTTCTCATCTGCTGTAATATTTCTTAAATTATTATTTAAAAAATAGACTCACACAAAATCAGTAATTCAAATACACAGATTGAGATACCTCTATTTAGTGTATACATTACAGAAGTACATTAGAAGTAATGGAAGCTATTAGAAACATCTCTGTTAGAGTCTCAAATAAACAAACCACTTCTACACTTGCAGCCTGCACTGCATACCCCAGGCTAAAGAGCTAGATCTTACCATCTGTCAGCCAGTACTGGAAAGCCCAATTTATGAGGGTAGGTGGTATATAAAGATTTTCAGCTTAACCATTAGCAGGTTTTAAGTCCTGCCTTCCATTGCATAAGACATCAAAACCTTCATTGGTCTGGGTTAAAAGTAAGGTGTAACTACTCTTGGGGATGTCTGAATTCAGCTAAACCACTCAATTGCTGCTCTTCTCCCAGTCTTTGGTTACCCAAAAGGAAGCACACATTTGGATTTAACAGTAGGGATATTTAATTCTTACTTCTCTGTAGACAATCAGTACCTGACACATCTTGGAAGTCAAACTCTGCCCCCCTCCCCTAACCAAAATATAATGATCAGGCATTTGCTGAAACAAAATGTTGACTATTACATGCATTTCATCAAAATGTATAAATACCTGATGGAAGGAAGTAAGGCAGATGGAAGCAGAGCCTTCTCTGCAGGATTCGGCAGCAGGATGAGAAGCAGTGGGCATAAATGAAAGTATAGGAAAATGCATTGAGCGTTGTCAAGATGTTGAAGAGATTACCCAGAAATTGTAGAACTTCCAGGCTTACAGATATTCAAAACTTGACGGGATACCATTGAGGACTGGACATTTAGAACCTGGTTGGAGCTGTGTGAGCTGGTTTGATCACCTTTATTTTGTCAAGGTTTGTGGAGTACATTTCACTCCTTCTATATTTTTTTCCCCTCTGTCAAAAACAGTCTCAGACCCAAAATGGGTTTTAGAATAAGATTTTATTATATGGTGAAAGCAAACAGCATGCTGGATGTAGAGGGAGTTCTTTCTCCCCAAAAACTGCATGCTAAAAACAGTGTAGATTGAGGGTTTAACCAGGTACTTCATACATATTCATTACATCATATACATATACATTTTATGATGTGATGCTAAATGGTCTTCAACATATGTTTCTTTATTGTGTCTGTTCCTCCACTATAATTCACATGTTCCCTGATAAGGGCTCAGGGAAACTAATCACTTCGGCTGTAATTCAAGTATTTCCTTGATAGGGAAACAGAGAAATTAAACAGTTCTACCATAACTCATATTATTTTGATAAAGAAAAGAAACTAAACAGCTTTACCATAATTTACAGGATCTCTGTAGTAACAACAACTTTTTCCCTTTATGGGGCTGCAATTACCCATTTGGCTTTCTCTGACAAAAATCATAATGACATTTATCACACCCTCCTAAAAAGGAAGTTCTCTTAGAACAGAAAACAAATGTGACAGTGGAAATTATTTCCCTTTCCCTATTCCAGATCCTCATGAAATTTACCCTTTGCCAGAAGGAACTGAATTGTGCCTGACCAGCAGTACTTACTGACTCTAGGCCTCAGAAACAAAGATATCGGAAAAGTCATGGAAAGGTTTTTAACTCAAAAATTACTAATCTTTCCAGGTATGCAACTTAACAGCTGGGATACTTCAGGAATAACCTCCATGACCCATGTTAAATGAACAGGGGAGGGGGGGTTCTCAAGACCTATTTCTTTGTGCCAGCAGCACTAATTGCCCACATTGCTCTCTCCATACTCTTCACTCCTCCTCCAGTTTACCCATCATCCTGATAGATACTCTACACAAAATGGATATGAATAAACACAGCTTATAATTTTGTGATTTCACTTCCTTTAAGTCCTACCATGGAGGAAGAAACAGCAGCCACAAGCATTAAGTTCACATCATAAAAGGGAGAATTCCACTTCATGTGAAAGTTTGAATACCTGATCCTGAAGTAATCAAATTATCTCTATTTTAAAACTTCATTTCAGGTTACTAGTTTCTGTAAGCTTCTTATCAGAACTTCATACATTAGTGTTTTTTTCATCACGATCACTCAGCTTTAGTGGTTTCCTTTTCATTTTCATCATCTTCCTCCTTCTCTTCTTCCATAAAATCTCCAGGTAGTGCTACTTTGTTTTGTTTTGTTTAAAAACTGTATGTGCAGATGATTTGAAAGACTGCAAAATATGTTTCCTTCAACAAATGATTAAAGTCAGTTTATTAAATTATACAGCATTACTATTTATTTTTAAAATAATGTTACCTTTATTTAATTAGGATCAGAATAGTCATATGACACTGTGTTTCTAAATATATCCTATTTCCTACAGCTCTGTACATTCACTGATGTTCAGGAACCTTCTCCTGCATCAAGCTCCCACATCACTCTAATCTGCAGCCTTCATGGTACAGCATACCAAGCTGAATATTAGTTAGTCAACACAAAAATTTATATATGCTATGAAAACAATGTACCAGTCTTGGATCTGAAATGTAAGACAATGGTTGCAATGATAGGGAACCAACAGGGGTTTCTTTCACCTTGTGAAACAGTACTTTTTTTCCCACTTTCTCCTGAGACAGCCTGAGAACAGCTGGGAGAATTTAATGTTCTAACTGAATGCTGTGTGGCTGTTGGAGATTCCGGACATGTTCTACATGCTTTTGCATCTGCACAAAAGTAGAACAAGTGTAACTGTAAATCATATTTTCAAAACAATAATGCTGCAATGGTGGAAAAGCATGGTCTTATTGAGCTCTCTGAGGAAAAACTGCATTCAACTAAAAAAAAAAACTAGATTAAGAAACATCTCCTACTTTTTTTTTTTTTTTTAATATATCTAGTAGAATGTAAGTTCTATAATAATTTGTACCTGAATAAAGTTTTGATTAGAACATAATATCAGGCAAAACACATTTCCTAGTTATGAGTGATATAAAGACAAGCAAAATTACTTTCATAGTGGAAACAGCGCTGCTTCTCTGGAGATTATCCTGGTCTTTATGGTTGCTCTCTTTAATTGTGGAATGGGATACACTTTCAAAGGTGGGATACAGTGACACCATCACACTAAGAGCTGGAGTCAGATAGCCAGAGGCAATCAGAAGTCATGCTGTCAGAGAAGACACCTCAAATTACACTGGAAGAAATAAGACACTGACTCAAAATAATAAAATTATTCTTTAGTCTTAAAAAAGGAGCTGCAGAAGGTCTAAACAGCTCTGCTACCACATAGCTTCTCACCATTTAACTCTGCTTTGGGTAGCCCAGGGTGGGGGTGCATTTGACACTACGATGTGTAATAGATCCTGTGAAAAAAAATATTGAAAAGAAGCCTCCTCCTCAAGAGTCTTACTGCAAAGCACATTCTGAGAGTTAATCTACAACCGTATGACTCAACCAACTTTTAGTTCTCACCTATTGTTTTTCCTTGACTGTTGCAAGAAGAATTACAACACTTTCAAATACATTTTTTTTAGAAGGTTTTTGCCAAACTCTAAAGACATAATTGTTTCATAATGCAGTACATTTTGTTGAGCTAATGCAGAATGTAAACTTTTAGCATTTGGTGTGGTTAACTTTAAATAAAAAATCTGGGAAAGGTGTCCGGTTCCTGGTCTGTAAGTTTTTCAAAATGTGATTGCCACTGTGCCTTTTAAGTGAATTTTAAGGCACAAGAATCTTTCTAGCTTATGTGAAATGAAACTCGAGCAAACAGAAAAGAGCCAAAGTGTTGAAGTCTTACATAGCTAAATGACACTGCTCCCTCTGCTGTCCACAGAAAAATGACAGATTTTTAAAAGGTAAATTAAAAAATTACACAGAGAGAAAAGTGCTGCAGAATTAAAAAAAAAAAAAAAAAGAACAACATAATTATATTAGAAGTTCATAGATTGTAACTACTTAATCAGCACTTTCTTTAGCTGACTTACTGTTGATTCATATTACGTACTGAGCAAGAATTTTGAAGTTGACAAAATAATGCAAAGCCAAGAAGGGAGAGCATTTTTGCCGTCACATATGGCTCCAGTGTGTAGCCCTTTGCAGTTATGTGAAATGGTTTTTGTTTCAGTGAAATTATCTGATCTTACAGCTGTTGCCTTTCCCAGAGGCATTCACTTTTGGTCCTAAGAGCCATTACTTTCCCAAACTTAGAGTAGGACATGAGCACTTGAGCCTTTTTTGGTGTCTTTTTTATTATCAGAGATGAGCACATCTCTCTCTGGAGACAAAAAAGGTTCAACCTCTGACTAAGGCAGACTGTGTTCAAGTGATAAATCTCTCTCTCCAGGGGAGAGGACAAATACAGAGGCAACTGGCATGAAGTCAGTCCCTACACATTCCAGGCAGTGCACAGACCTGTGCACTGAGAATTCAAAGGAAGATCAAGCACAGTGTGGTGTCATTAAAGATCTGGGTTTGTTTCCAAAACACTCTAGAAGTGGCTGATTGACTAATTATTGATCAGGGATATAATGCAATATTTAGAGGTACCAGGAAGTTTGTATTACAAGACATGAGTTAATGTGATTTTGAGCTGAGAGACTGAATTAGCAGAACTGGACACCAGGTATATGAGAGGATGTAGAAAAAAAAAACCACAACACAAACAACAGCATGAAACTGAAATTATCTAGATTGGCTATTGGTATGTATTTGGCTTCCATACAGAGAAAATTAAGAGATATATTGTACATCTCTATTATACACATAACCTGTAAAAGATTTAATTTCACAATACTAGTTCTTCTATGTCTTGCAATTGACCTACAAGAACTTAATTGCCTTGTTATCTTCTTTTCTCCTTTTACCATAGATCACAGATTCTCTTCCATTTTCTTTTTTCAAGAAATAATTATAATGCCTGACATCTTAATGAATAAGCATTGCTACAGGAACAAAGTTAATGAGATCTAGCTTGTTAGTTTCCTATCATGGTCTTTGAAAATGCATTATGTTCCACACATAAATATATATTCTATTATATGTGTATCTATATATGACATAATTTTCTATGACTTCTCCGAAAACAAGTACTAGAGGAGACATTAACAAAAAAATCACCAACGAAAACTCCCGAAGCCCAAAGTAGGAATCAAAACTCAGAGCAGAATAAAATGCGAGACACTTATTACTAATCTATGAAATAATTTCTGCTCTGAAATTTTGTTCTGTCCATCAATTACAGAACTAGATTTTTAGTTAAAGCCTGTAAATAGAGTATATTGCATTTCACTTTGGAAGAAAATACAGCTGTTTGCACCCTGTAACTAAAAAGATACATCGTGATTACACAGCAACATTCAGGGCTGGCACTTCCAGTGCCATTTCCAGTATGATGATTCCTTACCATAGTTCTACTCTGAGAAGAATTTTAATAATTCACTTGTATGGACTTCGGTTTGACATCCAAGAAAAAGGATTAGCGACTTTAGCCTACAGAAAGAACTAGACAAAAGGGGTAAAACAAAAAAACATTTATTAAATCCATGTTTCACAGTATATAGGGTTATTACAGTTAGGAGGCCGGATTATGTTAAGTGGGGGATGGATCATGCTAACTAAGGGATTACTTTATGTTAATCACAGGGAGGACAGGTATCTTGAGCTATTCCATTATTCACAGAAACAAGGCAAAGGAGGACAATAGGATGATGCCAAACAGATTTCATATCTTGCCAGAGGAGACAGGGAGATTACAATCATGTCAAAAAGTTAACAGTGTCTTTGGGTATGTCTGAGGCTGGATTAGCACCCTGAGACAGGATTAAGTTTATCATCATGGGAACCTTCCTGGCCTTCTTGTTAATCATCTAGTTTCATATTCCTATACCTGAAGTGCTTGAAGTCTGAACAGTAAAAACAACTATAGAAGAGACATTCTTATTTCATTTTATTTAAATTTAAAAGTACATGGGGAACAGCTGATATTTTTACTTTCATACAGAAATAAGAAGAGAAAAAAAAATAAACCCCAAACTATTTCAGAGTTTTTACTTGAAAAAAAACCTATTAGCTAACAGTTTCCAGCTGTTTCACTAGGAAAAGTTAAATACCATACCTTTCTTTATGGTCTTTTATTGGTTCAGACTAAGAACTTTCTCCTTCACTCACTTGTGCTGGGGGTTTCTCTGCTCTGTACACCTCTTTTTCCTTTTCAGGAAAGATGAAGCTCTTTTCAGCCTTCTGAATATGGTCCATAACAAACCCTAGCTGGATCTAATAATGGGACTCTGGTCGGGCCACAGAAACAGGGAATAGCCAATGAGTTAGCGCAATTGTTTTGAATGAATGCATTACGCTTTATTTTGAATCCTACAAAACCACCCCCAAACTAAGCACAGGCAATAGCAATAGAGTTCAGCCTCCTTTGTTATTCCAGTTTGTGAATGAGCAAACTACTCCAGTAAGGCTTTTACACCACTTGTTTTATAGAGGTCAAAATTTCAGACATTAGTTTGATCATGGGTGTGAGTTTTGTTCTGATCCTGTTCCAGTAGTTTGATCACTTTTCAGAGACCAGTATCGACCACGACAACTTGTGGAAATGCAAGAGCATACAAATCAGAGGTAACAAATTGAAGACATTTATGTTTCTCAGCACCTGAAGCGGCAATGTCACAAACAGCAGTACATGCTGACCTTCAACATACTGCAGGTCTGAGGAATAAATCCCTCAGGTTGTTTAATGGTTTTTCTCTTTGGAATCTGCTGTACTTTACATTCTGGATATTTTTTTTCTTTGTTTGTGGGGTTTTGTTTTGTTTGTTGGTTTGGTTTGGTTTTTTGTTTGGTTGTTTTTTTGGTTTGTGGGGATTTTTAAATTTATTTATTTATTTATTTGTTTTTAGGATTCATGTAAGTCTATTGAATTAAATCAGCTAGCTAATAGCAACAAAATGTTGTGTCAAATTAAGGTAGAATTTTTGTCACTGTTCCTGCTCATCTGCAGGAGCATTCAGGTTTTTTCAGATAGAAATCCTGACAGATATTATCCTTTGTCCTGTCACTACATGCCCTTGTTAGAAGTCCATCTCTATCTTTCTTGTAGGTCCCATTTAGGTACTACATACCACCCACCCAGTTTCAGAAGGATAAATGAAATGTATTAGATTATTATGATTTTGAGAGTTTATCTTTGAAGTGTTTTTCAACTAGTAGATAAAATTTCTCTCCTCACACTTGATCATGTCATAGCTTCTTAAAAGTTAACAAAGCAAGTAGGTTAACGTGAGGAGAGCTCCGAAGTCAAAGACGTAGTCTTCATAGAAGTATCGTCAATGCTCCTTTATTAATAACACACACACCCCCAGGGTTCACACAGAGTTAATATCCTATCTCCTAGCCTAGCCTAGTCTCATCTAACTCGTCTAACTTAGCTTACACAGGTTATATCGAGCCTAACAGTGTTCACACGCTTCTATTGGTCCTAGGGCAGCCCAGGTCCTCCCCCCTTGCAGCCTGTGGCATTCTGCCCAGTAGACATTCCTTTCTTGCTTATCTCTAACTAGCTTCTGCAGCCTGTTACACAGACTGGCATAGGCTGGCTTGTGCACACAGGACTGTATTAATACATCATGCTCTGCATCCATCAAGATTCCTGCAACAGTAGGTAGATTAATTCACCATAGTCTTGGTATGGCTGTTCTGGAAGCTACTGGGAAAACCGGTGACTTGATTCTTCAGCTTAACTGTGCAGGTTTTACCTGTGTGTGTCACTGAAACTACTGATAATTGTGAGAGCTTTCAGATTGCATTAGTTTAGTTTATTTCTCTGCCCGTTTTCCAAGAAAAAGCCTCAGAAAGTCAGAACAGGTGGTGGGCCAGTTTTCTTTATTCTGTTAACAGTATAAACTCCACATGCATTTAGTTTACTAAGCACTTGTCTGGTGGGAGCAGAACAGAAAAAATATCTGATGATTTTTACACCTTTAGCCCAGGAGAGCCTGAAAGACTCAGGAACTGAGTGAAATGCACTTCAGTGCAGCATGGTGGCACAAAGTTTGGATAATTACTCATAGCTAACTTTAGACCTATCAGCAGGCTGAGGATGTCTTCCAAACTTGGACCAGAATCTTGTTACTATCACTGCATCTGCTGGCAGTCTTCTCTCAAGAACATTGATGCCACTATGTAGAAAACAAATTGCTTGATGATTTGTCTAAAGTGACAGCATTACTGAGCCAGAAGCTACCAGCTTAGTTCAGTGCATTTCCAGCCACTTTGCCGTTTTGCTGCTCTATCCACAGAAAGGTAAGTATGTTCAGGAAAATCCTTCCTTCACTTGGTTAAAGAGATGCGACTTTTTAGAAGTCAGCCCCTTGCTACGAACAGCAATGACATCTATGAGTGCTGCCAGCTGGTGGTATTTGCCCATTTTAAGTAAGAAAGTGACATAGCAAGTTCTTAACACTGAACTAAAAAAGTGTTCTGGTTAGAAGAGCTGACTAACCTACAAGATTTTGTAGCGCTCTACAAGTACACTGTGACACAATTCCTGCTGATACATTATAAATGTCAAATTTCAGAATTTCAGAACAGTCTACCTTTTTTTTTTTTTTTTACCAGTTTGACTGATAGAATGTGATACAATTTGGCTTACACCAAGAAAGTATTACTGTTTATGCACATTTGTAGCAGTTGGGCACAGTCCCCGTTTGTGGGGGGTCAAACAGGAACCTTTATTGAAGTTTACAAGATACAATATATAGGTTCAACGAGTAAATATTCATTTCAGGGGCTGGTTTTATGCTAAACATGGGAGGAGATATTACAACTAGGAGAACACATTATGGTTGCTATAAAGGGCATTCAAGAATGTAAGGCCAGTTTATATTTAATGAACAAGAGACAGAAGAAACAAAGGGATTGATAAGAAGATTTTCTATCCGGCCTAGTGTATACACAGAAACCCACAAACCTTGCCAAATACAGGCGACTTGGAGATGTTTGTAGCAGCAGATGTCTGAAGACTTGATGGAGTCTTATCAGCCAGGGAGGTTCCTTCAACATTCTCCCAGTACACTTTCCAAAGGCCTCTTTGACTTTTCAGACAGGCTTCTTGAAACTAAGCTGTTTCTGAACCCCAACACACGTTACCTCCTAACTAGCTACCATTTGTGCCATTTTTATTAGTGAATTGTTAGTAATTACCTACAGTATGGCTTTTAGGGGTGTTAGTATTGTCTGGCTTTTACTCTGCAAGGATAGCTTCACTTATCAAAATGTATGCACCAGGTGGGTAACCCCTTCAGATAACCTGTCAATTCCCTTAAAAAGCTCTAATTGCTGTGACATATTAAATATAATCCAAGGTCTGAAACCATGAGGGCCACCTGTTCTGTGTGATCTACTTTTCTTAATCAGTATGATCTGTTTGTTTTTCACCCCATTACCTGCTGGGTCTGCCTCACTTTTGCTTTGTGCCATCTCTGAGGACTGTGAAGAGCAACTTGGAATAGAAAGAGAGGCTGAACCCTGCTTTACCATCATATTGTGTAACAGCAGGAAAAAAATTCATCCCAGGTACAGTGACAATGACACAGCTGAGACAAGTTCTCCAGTGCAGCAAGGTGAGCAGGATGCAATAGCTAGTCTTACTTCTGCACTGCTCCTTTGCTTCTTGGCTGACACAGGGAAGTACCTTCTACTTGCTGTTCAGCCTTCATTGCTATATGGAATCCTGCTAGAGAAAAAGGAGGCATGGCAACAAAACAGAACGGGAAAGGGTTTTCTGCAGCTCCATCCTCTTGACAGAACAGATTTCTCCTGGCCTAGGCAAGGAAAGTGACAATTGCAAAATTAAAAGCCTTATCACTGCTGAAGAGCCTATACATGCTGCAGCCATCACAGGCTCAGCACACCACTGGACTGGAGGACTTCTGGAAGTTGCTAGTCCAATGCCACACTGAGGGCAGGGTCACTTTAAACAGATTTTTCTAATGTTTACTAGGAGTTTCCTTCTTGTACTTTAGTTTGTGATCATTGATTTTGTCATTGTTTACCACTAAGAAGAGTCTGTCCTCTTCTCTTGTCTTATCAAATGTTAATACATGGGGATAATGACCCCGTTCCGCCTTCTCCAGGCTAAACTGACCCATCTCTTTCAGCTTCTCCCTGTGTGAGAAATGTCCTAGTCCATTCATCATCCCTGTGGCCCTTTTCTGCACTTCCTCCAGTCTGTACTGTCTCTTGTACTGATGAGCTCAGGACTGGACCCTGCACTGCAGGCATTTCTCACAAGGTCTGGGCAGAGGAAAGATCAGCCCTTGACCTGCTGGCAACACTTTTCCTAATGGAGTCCAGGAAGCTATTTGCAACATTTGTCAAGAGGGCAGATTACTAGGCCTTGGTCAGCTAGGTATTCACTGGAGCACTGAGATCCTTCTCTTCCAAGCTCCTTTCCAGCTGGGAAAATACTTTCCTCTGCATATACAGCCTAGGTCTTTGCAATTCCCTGTATTCAACCTCATGAGGTTCCTCTTGGCATTTTTCTTCAAACTATGGAGTACCCTTTGAATGGTAGCACAGCCCTCTGGTGTATAGGTATGCACATGGTACCCTGTGAAGCTTTCTGCTACTCTTGCCACTGGGGTTCTTTCAGCTTCTCAAATTCCTCAGCTACTCTCATAAGGTATTTTGCAGTTACTCCATTAGTCCCAGGACCTCCAGTCTTCAGATCTCCCCCACATCAGAGAGAGACATACAAAGTCCAGCATCAGCTGTTCTACTAGTTGCTGTCTCTACAGAGCCATTATTAATCCCTATGCTCCTGGTCCCCTCAAGCTCTGTAACTGACATATTAAGTTCAAGTAGCTTTATATGCACATATGTATCGTTATATATGTCTTAGGAATCAGGCCAAAGATAACAATGCAGTGACCTCTAGTGAGAGATAGTTTCCATTACGCTATTAGAACTTTATTTCCTATGGTGGCAGCCAAATTCCAACCAAGGCTTTTTAGTTCTCTTTTTAAGAGATGAAGAGTTCTACTTTTAAGAGCCTTGAACTGGCTTGGTGCTACTTACATGTCCCTTCCAAGTGTCCCATCAAGAATCAGCTGAAGAACATGATGAAACCCATGAGTTATCCAAGCTCTAAGATCTGACAGACAAGAACGAGCAAACCAGTTTAGCTACGGAGTCTACTCATGCCAGGTCTGATCCCACAGGTGTTTTTGAGAGACTGGTTAGTTTTCATTAGCATAACATTTGGCGTCACACTGATGACAGGAGGACTGTGAGGAAGTTGGTACATTGCCAGTAATGGAACTCACTCATCTCTGGGTCCTGTGAGCCTGCCAGGGAATTCGACCCTGTGGTATAAAACCCACATGCATTTTTCTTGCTGAAGAGTTAGATCTCGGTTAACTTCACAACACTTCTGCAAGGTTATGTTTATTTTATCCATATTTGTGTTTCATTGCTTCATCCACTGTCCTGGTTTTAGTAGCCAGGATCAGTTTGTCACTGTGTGGGTGTGTATTCTAAAGCCTCTATGTCATTTTTCCCATGAACTGCTCACAATGGTACATTAGCAGCTATTGTCTAAGGCACTGCACACCCCTCAGGCTGCAGGCTGGGTGTTTTGGAACTTCCGTGAGATAAGGAAATTATTCTGCCTCCACACCCACCTGAGGGGTCATGTCAGCTAATGTCCCATCAGGGACGCCAAAAATAGGCCATTGTATATCTCACAGAGTAAATCACCCATTGTTTAAGTCTCTGCCCTGGGGGAGGGACTGGGCGGAGCCTAAGTGGATAAAAGCAGTGGGTTTGGGCCTGGGAGCTCTCTTCAGATCCAGAGGAGGACCAGAGCCACTAGCAGACTGAGACTGCCACCAGACTGCAACCATCACTTTCANTAAAATTTGTTTTGAAATTAAAGGAGATTTGTCTCTCTGTTTTAGTTATAATTTTTTTAAAGTTCTCTAAACTTAGACATCCACTATGATTCGGCTGAAAATTAAACTTTTCTTTTAATGACTACAATAGTCAATGCTGTTCTCCTCATATATTTGAACCATTATTTAGCAACAAACAGAACTAAAAGACTCTAAGACACACATGACATCTTGAAAAAAAACAAAAAAACAAAAAAACATACCAAACAGTGCTGATGCATGGAGGAGAAACAGGAACCAACCACTTATTTCTTAGAAAGATGCCTCCCCCTTAAAAATTAACAAAATTAAGGAACATATTCTGTGGGGAAAATCAGGGAAGATACGTATGCATATGATGATACTTCCACATCCATACTATCACTCAAACACACACATATATATATGCATACATGTACATACACAGACACATACATATTAGACCGGACAAGTAATTTATTTTTTTTTCCCCTGGAAGAATATAGTAACTTTTAATTATATTAATTACATCTGCATTTAAAACAGAAAAGCTTACAACACAGAAAAGAAACTTTAAGAGCTTTAACTTATTTGGCTGAACCTTGGAAATCACTGCCTATTTAGCATAAAATACACAAAAATTCAACTTTTGACAATTTTAGACTTAAATATATAAATCTACCAGGTTCTTAGTGCTGATTTGGCTTGTTTTGCCCTTAGAACAGTCTTCATAATTATTAAAAATGTCCTTTATTAATTTTTTTTCCAATATGTAGGAAAAAAATGTCTAGATACTGACCACTTGTCTATATTGGGTCTCCCAGTGTTATCCCCTTTGTAAAGCCCATAGAGCATATTAGAGCAAGTATTTTTCTAAGTAGTGCCTCCAGTTTTGCTGCTCTTGCAGGTACCTCCCGCTCTTTTGCTTCTGCTCTTATGAAGAGACAATACACAGCAAGCCCTCGGTGGTCTCTCTTCAGAGGGCACAACTGAAAGGTGCCTTTCTAAAGGCACAGAGGGAGGTGAGAAAGCTACTTTATGTAAAAGACTGTCCTCAAGGAAGCAAAAGGAACACTGACAGGCAGAAAGCCAGCTCTGA
This sequence comes from Formicarius rufipectus, assembly GCA_013399695.1. Classification (NCBI taxonomy): domain Eukaryota; kingdom Metazoa; phylum Chordata; class Aves; order Passeriformes; family Formicariidae; genus Formicarius; species Formicarius rufipectus. The sequence goes on along the minus strand of VXAU01003431.1, from coordinate 86,139 downwards.
GACCTCACATCAGAAAATGTGAGAAACCTCAAGAGCATCCAGAAAAGGTAAGAAGTAACAAGAAGGAATGGCTTTTTGTGAGAGGGCTCCAAAACGTGTAATTTATTCAGCATGAAGTACAAAAGTGCTAAAATATCCCATTAGTCTGCTGTTACTAGAGACTTGGTAATAGCGGCTTCCCAAATAGAAAGGGTACCATTTTCTCTATCCTTTGGACTGATCTGGAATTTGTGATCACCGGGGAAGATGCTTACCCATTAGGTTTCTGTACATCTTGAGCTATTGGCTGTAGGTCCCTGTAGAGTTACACAGTATCTGTTTTCTCCTCTTTCCCCTTCTTGTTCTTAATGAATCAAAGATTTTGTCAGGTCTAAGTTTTGCTGCTTAGAGCTTGGAGAAAAGTCTTAAGCTTTGTAAGCCCCCAACTTTTATCAAATCAGAAAGAAATCAGTTTCACTGTTGTGGAGTAGTAAAAAAAAAAAAAAAAACACCAAAAAAACCCA
>VXAU01003431.1:32312-85616 GCA_013399695.1 Formicarius rufipectus | reverse complement strand
AAAAAAAAAAAAAAAAAAAAAAAAAAAAAAAAAAACCAAAAAAAAAAAAAAAAAAAAAAAAAAAAAAAAAAAAAAAACAAACAAACAAAAAAAAAAAACCAAAAACCAACCAAACACCATTTGACAGACTCTGGGATTCCATCCTTCATAAACCCTAAGCGAGGTTAAGATCTTTTTCATGTTACATTTGTCACTTGTGACACTAATCTACATTCACACAAAGTAGAAACTCATTACAAAATGTCTTATTAAAGAGACAATCAGTGAAAGCTTTAAATTCTTTACCAATCAAAGGCAATTTTGATATCATAGGACCTTTTCACATTCTGAAATAATGCTGAGTTTGGTCCAAGTCACCTGAAATGATCCTTCTCATAGTGCCTTGAAGCTTAACACTAACTGAACACTAACTTAACTCTAAAGATGAAAAACCCAGAAAAAAACACCAACTTTTTCATCAAGAGAAACAAAACCTGATTGAAGGACTAGAAAGATGGTTAAAAAACCACAACATAACAACAAATCCAAATAATAAACTCCTTTTCCCTTCTTTCTCTGGCCTTTCCCAATCCCAGAACCATATGGGATGCTGGATTAGGAACATACATAATTGATAAAATCAGGTAGAAAGACAACAACCAAAACTCAATTCTGTCTGTTTGTGATCCTGATAAATTGCTGATGAAGTTGGGATCACAAGATCCAAAAAGATGTTGACCCTCTCTCCTCTGTGCAAAGTGGTAATATAACATTTTTACATTGTATTGTGGCATTCCAGATATGATTCTACTGCGTGATCAGGAGAAATGGTCCATGGCATGGGAAGGCCAGGTGGTGGCTGAATACATCTGCTGTGGAAGCAGGATTACCTGTTGGGAGATACTCAGCTGAAAGCCAAACCCTGTTATTTGGACGAATCAAACTCTGTGTTCTTCCGAGTAGAGTAAGCAACCAAAACAACTACCCTTTGCACTCCCTGGCAGCTGGTTCAGCCTCTGCATTACAATGGACTTTTCCCATTACAGGAATTTTGGCCAGGTCAAACACAAATCTTCTAGGGTTCAATTCTACACTTGCCTTCTTTGCCTCCTACTGTGTGCTGTACAAGAAAAGGAAGCATAAAAGTTTATGAAAAACAATTTTAAAAAGAGAGAAAATTACTCTAACAGGTAAATTTACATTCACAAAATGTGGAACTAGGAACAAATACTTTTTAATCTTCAGATTGAGTTACAGTAAATAGACTCAAAACAGCATATGTCAAGTAGTGTAATAAAATTAACATCAAATTATGCATTAAATACCATGTTTTACAATTTGTGTAGTGACTTTGATCTTTATGCAAATATTCCATGTCTACCTCTTCACGTTAATCTTTCAAATACAGTGATGACCAGTCATAAGAAGACCAGATGGCAACTGTCCACAGTGAAATTCAAGAGCACTGTATCAGCTATGGCTCCACCTCAGTCAGTGCCATGGCCTAGGCACTTTGGAGGACTTTGAGAAACCTTTTCATACACAATTGAAGTTGTAGTTCCAGGCAGTTGTCATCTACATGAACCATATGCTATCTTCCAAAGACATAACATTTTTCATCTTCTCTAAAATGAGGCAATTAAGTTCAGCAGTAACTGTGGCAATGAATTCTACAAGTTAGTTTTGTCCTGCAAAAGAGCCAGCAGGCCAGAAATTATCTGTGTGCACATTCCAATCCCCAAAGAATTAACCTGACTGCAAAGACCACTAAAGGAGGTAGGAACAGTTAGGTCTATCCCTTTGAAACCAAAGGACAGTATTTCTTGCATAACTCTAAAAATTCAGAAAAATCTCCACCATAGCTACACCAAATGTCCACAAACAAAAGCACTTTTTCTCAGCAAGGATGTGATCATCAACATTTAAAAGTCTCAACCTACGCAAGCAGGCATGTAAATCAGAACGTGCTACAACATAAACTAGAAAAGGTTTGCTGCTAATATTTAGTGTCTGCTACTCCTCTGTTTGAAAGGCTTCTATCATGGGCTATTCCATGAGAACGTCTTCTGATGCTGTCTCAGAGGATGTAAACATACCTAACTAAATTGAGAAGAAGGCAGCAACAGGATTCAGCACTTACTCAGGAAAAGTAATCTTTCACAATAACACAAGTGTGCAAAATTCCTTACAAGGCACAAAATATATAGGTGTGTTCCACCAGATTCACATTTATTCAGTAGTATCTCACTTGTGAACCCTCTGCTAAGTATCACTCTTTTTTTTTTTCCCCCCAAGAGAAAGCCTACTCTATTTGGCAAAGACTCAATTTACTGCAACAGATCCTTCCAGGTGTTCATTAAATTGCATTGAATTCTGGAAAAAAAGTTTATATCAGTTCAGTGTGGAAAACAAGACACACTTCTGGATACTGTTTAGATGTAACAGAGATTTCAAATAAGACCTCCCTGCTCTAACCTTCCCACTATTCACCTTTATTGTATCTTCCTCCAAGTTACAAAAATTAAATTTTTTTCTCTGAAAAGATGAATCTTTTGCGTGGTTGAGAAGGATCGTTTTTCTAAGGGAACAGAAGGCCATGAAATTACATGACTGATGTACTTCAGAGGGCATTTCAGCAAAATGTTGACTATAGCTCTCTTTTAATGTAATGTAGAGATACCGAGCAGATTTGCTGTCAGTCATAGCATGAATTGAAGGAAAATACCTCAGCATTGCATAGCTCTATCTGGATTCCTGCTCATGTAACTGAGATCAGAAACCCTCCCATTGTCATTCAATCATGAGTCACAATGAAGCACAAACTGATCAGCTGATCAGACATGGCTGTCTTCCTGGAAAAACAAGGCTTGCTGGCATTTGAGAATGGTGGCCAAGCCTTGGGTGGCCTGGTACAGGGTGGGGGCATTGAAGGTTAAGTGTTCTTCAATTCCAGAACATCTTAATAGTTTGCTGCAGTTAGGAAAGGAAGCACATACCAAGAAACAAAAGAAAAAGAAAACAAGATTTCAGCTAACAATATGGTTTCACTTCAAAACAACTAATCTGGAGGTCAGCCCAGGGACCTGAATTTCAATAAAGCTTTAGCAGCAGGAACATTGCCATTGTTTGTGGCTGAAGAGGCTCTTTTCCCTAATAAAGGAGCTAGAATTAATAAGATTCTTCGTTTTATCAATAATCCATGTTGCTCAAATGTGGTTCTTAGCAGCATATTTAGGTTTAAGAACACTGACACTGGAGAGACGCATTTGTGAAAGTAATTGTAGTTCCCAACTTTGCTGCCTTCATGGACTAACAAGTAGGCTCAGTCCATGACAGCTGTCACATTCTTGAATGATGCAGTAGGAAGAAAATTTCACTTTGCTTTTCTTCAGTGCATAGTTTTTAGTGACACATCTTGTCTGTCATCTCTTTCTGTAAAAAAAGGAGAAACAAAAGAGCAAATGGCATTTTGATAAACTGAGCACAAGCCTCTTCCCTGTTACTATTTCTGCATCTCTGCAAATCCATGCAGTTATGTATGCCACAATGGTTCTGCCCCTCTTGATCACTTTCAAGGACAATGAACATAACTGGCAATTAGTATATAGCTTTAATAACCTCATAAATCACCAACCATGTCAGGTAAATGGTGCTGCTTCCCCCCCACATGAAATAAATCTCTTGCAAATGCCAGAAACTTTTAAATTTAACCTAAGAAAAAGGATTTCAATCATTCTCATTGAACCTGCAGCCAACAGGAATCCTGGATATACCTTCTTTGCCTAGTTATTTCTGCCCACACATGGACAAATAGGACACAGGGATACAGATCTCTTTCAGGACTTGACCAGAACTGTGGCTTTCATCGCTAGGATAGGGCCTTGGAGCATTCAGACTCCATTAGGAACTGGGGTTTGGGACCCACATAGGATTTTATTTGATCTGATTTACAGGCACTCTAATACAAACTCTCCATAAAATTTCATATTTGTCAGCAGATTGTCTGGAAAGACATCAGATGGTTTGACCAACAGTCATCCACACCAGACTACGAGGCATTTCCCTTGGAAAATCTGTTTAGATTTACGAAGCTATCAGAAGTATCTGAAAATGTTTTAGCTTGCTTAAATAATTCGTTGTAATTAATAAGATAATTGAGATTTAATGCAAACAGCTTCGTGACAATATTGTAACTGTATTTTACCCTGTATTTAGCAGATTATTTATCCACACAGAATAGGATTTTCTTTCCTTCCCTCCCCAGCTTCCAGACCTTTAACTAGTTTTTCTTGCTTGTAGATACATCTTTTATTAGTTGCTATTTCGCTGCCATGTGTGCAACAGAATGGAATGTTGTCATTTGTTATAAAGACAATAGTAATTAGTACAGTGATTTATACAATAATGTGTGATCTCTACAATAAGCTGAACTAATAGTTGCTTCTCCTTTAATTTATTAAAGGTGACAAAGGTGACTTGTCCATGGAAAAATCTGTTTCCTTTTGTCCTTAAATGGTTAGTGGTGACAGGTTTGGGTTGTTTTGTTTTTCTCTCAAACAGCTTCAATAAGGCTTTTCCTCAGAGAAACAAACACGAAATGCAGAACTTAATATAACTCAGCACTGTTCTGGACAGCTTCCTCCTGTTTTATACATAAGCAGATAAAAAATGCCTCTCTCTCTTCTTTGGGAGATCAGAAAAAACAACTACGATGGGAAATAGTGAAGGGCAGCATATAATACACTACTACATCAACACCAGGACAACTATCTCTGATCAAAGTAGGCCCCTGGATGCTGGTAAAATCCATCAGGGCTCCGGCTGATGCGAAACCATGAGGAAGCTTTTCCCAGGAAGGGCAGGGCAGGCCAGGGCAGCTACCACAAGCTCTGATGTGGTCTGACACCATGCAGAAGTTCTACTGACAGGGCCTAACACTGTTTCCAAAGCTGGTTTTCCCAGTGAAGAATGCCAGGTGCTGCCAAGTGGTCTGCACTCAGACTTGCCTCAGAAGGGTGGTTGCCAGGCCTTTTGTTATGGGCTGTGGAGACATTCACATTGCAGGGACCGTGCAGCACCTTCCTCAGCAATACCTGCTGCAAGTGGAGAGGAGCTGAAATAAGCTCATTGACAAAATTTGTGTTTTCTTTCTGGATTTTAAATTATTCCATTCCCCCCGCCTCCTTACCTAAAGATTAATTAAGTGCTAATGCATTTTGAGGTATTTTTTTCTCTTTTAGGGCCCCTAAATTCACACATACTCAATGTCTGCATGTCCATAGTGTACTACCTGTAAGTACAGCTGATACATCTGCAAGGTAAAACACTATAACTTCTTCCGGCAACTGCTGATGAATAGCTATTTGAGGTCAGGCAGTAGCATCTTACCCTGTTAGAAAACCAGAACCGCATGCAGAATCAACCTGGAGGAGAAAAGGCAACACTGAAAGAACCGTGCCCTGATAGTACGACCTATGGAAACTTTCTGCTGTGCCTTTTGCAACCGGACTTGCCTCTCTCGCATTGGCCTTATCAGCCATCAGCGCACTTGCAGCAAGCGTAGGTAAAACCCTCCCAAATCTTCGTTCGCAATCTCTAGCCATGATGATGATGACAATGCTCCAACATGCGTTTCAGATACATTCAGCACATAACTCTATACCCAACTATTTTAATTTTTGTTCCTCAATTCACCTTTAAATGCAGCAGGAAAACAATGGGGAAAATTCAACATCTTACAGCATGTGTGAGTAGCTGAAGAAATAATTTTAATGTGACATACCTACCTGTGGGGCAATCTTGATTGAATCTGAATGGGTTACAAGAAGGAGTTCCCAACAGAGAATTTTATTCTAAGAGAACTGTGCCTCTGTGCTTACATGAGAATCAGAAAGTGGGTGAAGAGACATGAGTAAATAGTGTAAATAACAGTATTCCCTAAGAACACCAGAAATAACGATTAATGCAATAATGACCTTCACTAAAACCAGGGCTGTTTTAAAGACTCAGATTCTCCTTCAGTGCCTGTGTCCCACTCTTATTTCCAGTTCTCCAAACTGAAGAAAAGCATGGCTTGACATTCCTTCTCCTCAGCTCCTCCTGTTGCCAGTTAGCAAGCCTAAGGATGACGCGGAAATAGTTTGGTTTATTCCTTTGACAACTGTTTTAAACATAGAAAGGGTTTAAGATGCATATACAAATGTTTCAGCAGACAAGTGGTTAGAGGAAAGTAATACCTCCTGACAGGCAGGGATACTCAGCCTAGGGGCACCCATCAACTTGGAAGACATGACCAAACGGCCAACAACAAGGAGAGGCCAGCAGTGGACACCATGCCAAATTCTATTGCTAAGCTTACTGACTTAGAGAAAACAACTTTCCACAAGCAGCCATTCATGTCTTCAAACATTGCAACCCCCCCAAAAAAATGAAAATTGCCCACATTCTTATGTGCAACACTCCTGTGAGTAAATATGAGCAATGTTGGGCAGGAATCCAGTAAACAAACTGATCTGAGGTTTATGATTAGAAGACTCTGCTGAGCAGACACCAGCATCACCAGGACATACCTTTCTCCTCCCTACTCTCGCAAAGAGAAAAGCAAGACACAGCCAAAGGGAATCCCAGAGATACACAGAGAGGCCCAGTGATGTACGAATGGAGCCACTTCACAGTCTTTTTGTAGTTCAAATCAGAACTGTAGAATAAGCAGACGAAGAAGAAAAAGGTTTGTTTTTCATAGCACAAATAGCTATGACTTCTGCAGCTTTTCCTCCCTGCTTTCTTCACAAAGGTTTCACCAATTGCCACAAAACTATAATGCGGACAATGTTCTGTGTATCCTGATGACAAAAGAGGCTGTTTACTATAGAATAGCATAGATCATGATGCCCTGCCACAGAACTGATCTACATTCAGACAACTAATTGACCAGGACAGGAAGGCTGAAACCAGAATTGTTGCAGTAATCTACAAAATTCCTTTTTAGTTAATTTTTTTTTCTGGAATTTTAAGTTAGAACCATGCCCTGTGTGTTTTCTTAGAACATGTGTTTCTCAAAGTTACTTAAAAAAAAATAAATTCCTCTATTTCTTTACTTGCCCCATCTCTGCATCCTGACTGAAAACAACCCCAGTAGGCTGGTAATTACTATCTAGTGAATATTCCAGTATTTCCTTTGTTAGGTTTCAGGGTGTCTTCCACTTGAATTAGTCTCAATTATGATGATGCATAGAATTAAATTAATTAAATTAATCTCTTGGGCAATCTCTTTAGCTGCATGGTAGTTATACTGAAGCTCAGGACAACCTGACAATAATCCTATTTGATTCCTCCTGAATTTGTATGGTGATATTTGCAGGACACAGGTAATAGTTCTGTCTGTGAATGTAACCCCCTATCACTGATGACAAAGGCATTTTATCAGCTGACTGCAAGCAGGAAAAGGATCAGGAAATTACACTGTCAAATACACCTGTGAGTAGGGTTAGATAAAGGTAGATACAAAGAACATGTGTTTGGGTGACTGACTTCTGCTTAAACACAACATATTCCAAGGACACTTTCTGCATAGTTTTGGTTTTTTTGGTTTTTTTTTTTTGTAACACTACAAGTTGGTTTTAATACATCTTACCATATTAAATGGATTTTAAATCTGTTGCTTCTCACACTGAGGTAACATTGAGAAAATAATTAAACAGTAAAACTATCTCCATCATAGAAGTTTACAGAAAATTTTGCAGGAAACATGTCAGTTCTCTACTATCAACTACAGTTTTGTTGCACATAGTAGGTTTTTTGCATAAACAATTTTATACACTAACAGTTCTATTTAAATGGGGAAAAAATACATATTTCCTTTTTTTTTTTTTTTTACTTTTTTTCCTTTTACAGAACTGCCAAGTTCCTGTGACACTAGACATTTTTTCTTTTGACAATTAGAAAAATTAGACTTGTTCCTTCTCAGTTTTCTGGTTCACATGGGTTTAAGAAAAATAATTACAGACCAATCCAACATTCAATAAAATGAATAGACTCACTCAATAAGTATTTTTTTTTGTTTTTGGTTTTGTTTTGTTTTTGTTTTCATTTTTGTTTTGTTTTTTGTTTTTTTTTAGTTTAGAAAAGTTGCTTTTCTGAAACTTTTTCTTAATTATGTCTTTACAATTGCCTTCTGATGAACTACTGGATTAATCCATGGAGTGTTACAGAAAGAAAATTACAGGCATTTTTTGAACAGTTATCAAAAATCTCAATTTGTTTTGAGTAGTAGGAATTCTCCAATTTAGCTGCCGTTGAGTGTTTTAACCAGGCTTTCATTTGTGAAAATTGACAACACTCAGTCAGTTGATTTACTTCTTGTTTCAGTCTACTAAGAGCAGCTGATCCACATTATTCAAGTAAGCACAGGATATGCCTAAAACAGGAAGATGCCATATTATTGAAGAGGGTGAACAGGAGTACACCTCCCCTCCATAGTTACTCCTCCATAATAGTAGGAACAGCAGAGATGATAATGCAGGTAGGACACAGCCATTCCCAGAACTATTAGAGGGACCACAGAGGAGGAGTTCCCATCACACTTTTTGCTATGCTGATGAAAAAGCTTTCTCCAGTCTCTGCTTGCTGTTGTTGTACTCTCCTCACTGGCAAAGAGGAGAGACAGTCAGCAAGGAACTCTATTACTAATTGGAGTAAGTACAAGCGTAAGTGGACCTATACAAACGACAGATGGAAAAGCCAATTTGATCAAACACCTACTGATTTTGTCACTTTCTGATTCCACATACACCATTCTCTCCAGGGTTTTTCCTTAATGGGGTGTAAACTGCAACTCTTATTCACAATGGCTACAAGGTACTAGAATAGGCTGAGTAAGTTATGGTGTTGTGGTTACTAAAGAGCAATTTTGGCTTTGATTCAGCTCAGAATTTAAACCAGGAGCAGGTGCATGTGCAGGGCAGAACACTTATGTATCCATTATAAAACAAATAGTTTCAAATGTATTTTTTTAACATCATAACTGACATGGAACGCCACTGCCATTTGTCATGGTTTTCCAACAACAACTCCTTCTTGCTACTCTGTTTTTTTTTTCTCTTTGTTGCTGTAAACAAGACAGATACTCCCCATACATACTGAGCTAGGAACAACCTATTGACTAGGCAAGATTTGTATGAACTCATCAGAAGTTCAGAATCAGTTATGGAAATTATTTGTTTTGTGTGTCTTATTTCTCTTGTATGACAGCAATCGGGAGGGAGGGAGGAAGGGCAAAGTATTAGATGGTTGCTGTTTTTCAGTTTCTGCTTCTTTAGTATTTTGTGACACTGAAGGCATTTGTAGGGAGAAGTTTCTTGGAAAGTTTCCTGTTCTTGCTTTATTCTCGACTGTTAACTACAAGCCTTTTTTCTTTGCATTAATATTAATTGTGCCTCTTTGAAGCACAAATATGGTGCTGCTTATTGCAAACTGTGAAACGTAGATTAATTGGGGAAGACTATTTTATTCAAAGGTCTATAATTTACAGTCATTAGCTAAAGTTTAGAAGAAGACCTATGTAGTGCCCTCCTGATCAGCAACAGACACCTGTACTTATGAACCCACAAAAGAAGAGAACTGCGTCAAAGCACAAGACAGCAGAGAGGGTGATTAATCTAGAGCACCAAAAAGAACCACCCCAATTGCTTTAATACACAGGTGACACATGGAAAATTGTCATGAGAAAAGTCTTTCTGTCTAGTCTAGAGTTGTTGTTGCTGTCTAGAGTTCAGTGCAGGTAAAACAGCTGATGTGAGAAAAACATGTATGCCAGAAATTACATACTCAGGAAATCTGGCATCACAGTGCATCTTATGACTCTGCTTTCTTTGAACATCGAAGTTGAGAATTCTATTTTTCTGAAATACCAAGGCCTAGAGTTCTGACTTCCCCTCTAATTTTTGTAGGACATGGGAAAGATGGCATTTAGCTACAACTGGTTTCTTGTTTAGTTAGTGAGTTCTTGAAAAATTTGCATCACTTGTTCATTGCACAATGCAAAAGAAAACCTGTTGGAAATTATAATCACCATCTTTGGACTAGGGACAGGGAATGCTTGGTTTATTTGTTGTTGTTGCTTGCTTTTCGGGTTTTGTTGCGTTTTTTATTTGGAATTAAAAAATATGGCTTTCCAGTTGGCAGCAATGACAAGCATTGCCTGACTAGGAATGCTTCTACTGAAGCAAACAAACAGGAGAGGGGAAGAAAGAGAAGATTATTCCTAAAGTTTGCGTAGTAGGGTGTACATCTATTTTTGGATAATATCTGAAGAAGTACTCAGTCAGTAACCACTCTGATGATAAAGCAACTATAAGCAACAACCTGACAGAAAAACTAAGTTATAAGATGAATTAATGTTGTGAACAAACAAGTACCTGAATTTTGAACAGTTTTAGAATAGTTGTTTGCCTACATTACATGCCTAAAAAGAACCACTGAAAGCACACACAGACAATCTCCCTGGTAAACAATCTCTGACTCAGTTTTCTGTATGTACCCGTATACCGGGTATTGGTTCTGCACCTACTGGCACATGTTGGGCAGTTTTCTACAAGGTAGATACTAAGTATTTAGCAAATGGATTTTGCATTAAGAGAGACTGCTAGTCATTTCCATCTAGTAGAGGGCACGGTGTACAGTTTTGTGCAAGGATAGACAAAACTATGTTAGAGAAAGCATGGGAAAGCCAGGTGCCAGCTCCTCCAAAAGGAGCTGCTTGGGCTGTGCTTGTAACTGAGTGGTAGGGAGTTGTCAGCTCTCCCCTTGAATGCCTCAATATCAAGGCCTGAGAAAAGCAGAAAGATAAGCTTTTCACAGGGAAGCTTCATTGATAATTTTTTGTTAGAATTTGTAAATGATAAATTATTTAGGAAATTCTGGAGTATAAGCAGCATCTATGACTCCAAACAAGACTTACATGTTCCCTGCCAAAAGCTTAGGCCATCCAGACAGCACACATAACACACTGGGACATGAAGAAGGATAAAAAGACAGAGAAGTATTTAAAACACTGTGTTAATACTATGGTTGTCCTGCTTCTTCTACATGCTGTAACACGGGACACTTGAGAAGGATCTGAAGGGCTGTACTTTGGTGACAATGAGCAGCACTGTAGACGTAGTACTGTGTAGCTATAAAGGGTAGTGACAATAAGAACACAGTGATTATAATGAAATTAGTTCTGCTGTACTTTTGAGCTAAAACTGTCCTCTGCTGACTGGCAAATAATCTACATTTCAGACTCCATTGATTTGTGGCTATCTTCACTGATTTCATAAAGACTGTAAGTGGACATATGGAAAAAATGGACTGGAAGAGTGCAAATTCTAATTTTCAACATATAAAAATTAGCTAAGCAGGCAAAGGAGTAATTTGGAAAAAAAACTCCAACAAGTGAACTAAGGTATACTTTTATTTTAAAAACACATGCTTGAAAAATTTGTCTGTAGAAATCTGATTTAATCATTCTGTTTCGCTCAGTTGTGCTTCATCTGAATGCCCATGTCAAAATGTCAGTACATTGCCATGTTTTGTTAAACTTGCTACTGCTGAGTTTTCCACTAAGAGTGTTGGACGGGGCTAATGCCAGACATGCTATGTTTATAGTATTTCTATTATGTTTATGGCATTTTGTGAAAAGAATTGCCTACTGAGTAAACATTTTTTCTGTGGAATAGACAAAGCTGCAGCAAAACCACTAATCATTTTGTGAAAAGACATAAATTAGATGTGTAGAAGCAGCTAATTGTGTGTCATGCACAGAGGCAGAGTGACAGAGTGATGGAGCTGAGTGACTGATATTTATGCCTTTCTGTATCCCTGGTAAGCAAAGAACATAAAAGATAAGTTCTCAAGTGTTCACCTGAGCACCATAAGCCTACTGTTGATTAGTCTATCCTGAAACAGATAGGGAATGTGGAGAAACTAATATGAAAACAGACTTTTGGACTTGGTATCCTGACTTCTGTGTGATAGTTACTTTCAAGCAGCTCCAAATACTACATGAAACTGTTATCAGAAACCAATCATGCTATAATGTCAGTGGAAAATTTTACACTGACAATAATAGAGAATAAGGCAAGAAAATCCTACTGCCCTTATTTGTCCTGCAGATGAACTCCATCCTCATGGAGGCAATTACCAGCTTCACCATTTTTATACACTCAGTTCCTTTGATGGTCACCACTTCAACACTTCAACACTATTCAGTTGCTACCATGGCTGATAGTCTCTGCATCTAAAGGAAATCAACATTTCAACAGTTAGAAGAACAGCACACATAAGTAATATTTTTCTCTACTTTTTCTCATTCAAGTATAATTATTACTTTCTGTTCTCATTAAAAATGTTTATTAAATTTGCTTCTGAGAAAAACATCCACATTTTCACAGGATGTGACTTATAAAAAATATTTTGGGAGAAAGAGCAAAGCAGGTGGCTATACTCTGCTGTCTATTACCCCTGTCCTCACACATAAATTTTACTACTATCAATAGTTTCCAGTTACTTAGGAACCTGTTGGAAAACTAACTGATTTGCAATATATTTTTTTGATATTTCTGAAAGTGTGCAAAAGGCAATCTTAGCTCTATGAGGAAAACATTATTGGTTAAACAGAAAAAAGACTTCCCTGATCAGGAACAAGACCTTGCATTTGACCTTGTGAACTTCACAAGGTTCCACAGGCGCACCCCTCAAGCTTGTCGAGGTCCCTCTGGATGGCATTGCTTTCCTCGTGTGTTGACTGTACCACACACACACGACCACTTGGTGTCATCAATAAACTTGCAGAGGGTGTACTCGATCCTGCTTCCGTGATGCTGACAAAGATGTTAAATACTGTCGGTCACAAACCCAAAGCCTGATGAACAGCACTCTCCACTGAGACACTGATCACAACACTTTGAGTGCGATCCAGCCAATCCTTTATCCACTTGTTCACCCATCAAATCTATGTTTCTCCATCTTAGAGACAAGAATGTAGTGTGGGACAGGGTGAAATTCTTTGCACAACTCCAGATTGATGATATCAGTTGCTCTTCCTTCATTCACCAACACTACAACCCTGTCGTAGGTGGCCACTAATTTTGTCAGGCACAATTTCCCCTTAATGAAGCCATGTTGGCTTAATCATCTGTGTCTTTCACATGCCTTAGTATAGGTCTCAGGAGGCTCTGCTCCATGCTCTTGCATGGCACAGAGGTGAGACTGCCTGGCCTGTAATTCCCTAGGTAATTTTAATTTAGTTTTTTAAAAACAGGGGGTTGTAAGTCCCCTTTTCCAGTCAATGGAAACTTCATTAGATAGCCACAACTTCTCAAACATGACAGAAAGTGACTTAGCCACTGCCTCTGCCAGTTCCCTTAGGACCATGGATGTATCTTACCAGGTTCCATGGTCTTGTGCACCTTCAGATTGCTTAGATTGTCTCAGATGTGATGCTTTCCTACAGCTGTTGGTTCTTCATTCTCCCAGTTCCTGCATTTGCCTTCTGTGACTTGGGCAGTGTGGCTGAAGCACTTGCTGGTGAAGATTGAGGTGAAAAAGTCATTGAGCACCTCAGCCTTCCCCTGGATATCATGATTAACCATGTCCTGGGCAACCAAATCTCCTACATCCTTCCAGAGATGGCCCACATTTCCCCCCATCTTCTTTTTGTTACCAAAATACCTAGAGAAACTTTTCTTTTTGACCTTGATGTCCCTGCACAGATTTAATTCTACTAGGGTTTTAGCTTTCCTCATCTAAAAGGTGATCCCTGTCTGCTTGGACAACCCTTCTGTATTCCTCTCAGGCTACATGTTCTTATTTCCACCTTTTGCAGGCTTCCTTTTTGTGTTTGAGTTTGTTCAGGTGCTCCTTGTTCAACAAAGCAGGCCTCCTGACATTTTTTCTTGTCTTCCTCTTCACTGAGATGCAGTGCTCCAGAGCTCGAGAGGAGATCCTTGAATATTAACCAGCTTTCTTGAGCTCCTCCTTACTTCAAGGCTGTGACACTTAACCAAGAATACCTCTGAAGAGGAGTCTGCTCTCCTGAAGTCCAGCGTAGTGAGCTGGAGGTGCAACCTCGTCTCTGCCCTAAGGATCTTGAACTCCACCATTTTATGGTCACAGCAGCCCAACCTGCTTTTTGGGTGAGAACAAGGTTCAGCATAGCACCTCTCCTTGTTGTTTCCTCTATCACCTGAAGAAGGAAGTTATCAACATGGACTGAGGTTTTCCATCCTTAAGTTTAAAACCCTTCTCACCAGCTTGGCAAGACTGTGACCAAAGATGCTCGTCCCCTTCTCTGACTGATGAACTCCACCAAGCCTCAGTAGATAGGTTTCTTAAAGATTGCTCACTTCCCTACTTTACCAGTGTAACTCCTAAAGTAACATCAAAGCAAACCCCAAGTTTAGGAACACAGGAAGTTTTGGTCTTCTCAATTCTTTTGCATGTGGCAAGGATCCAGTTTGCTGCTGAAGGTAGGAGGTAGATTTAGGAGCAAGCTCTATTCCTAGTACAACTCTTACTTTGTGGCACCAGGGTACTTTGTAAACACTGTTAAATACAGGTTCACCAGACTTCTGTCAAATGCTAAATATTTTTATATTCCTCATGAGAGGAGTCATGAAGAGAGCTATTACCCTGAGAGAGGCAAAAAACCTACAACAAAACTGGAAACAGAAGGTAAGGCTTTCAACAGCAGATTACATATGATTTACTTAGAAGAGGATGCTTTGCACTGGGCCTAACTGGCAGGGTTTTTGTAGCAAGGAGTGACTTCTTGTAGCAGGAGGCCATGAATTATCCTGTGCCAGCCAGTTACTTCCAGATGCTCCTGAAACCACTGCAATAAATGCAAAATGTGCCAAAATTTCAACAAGAAAAGTACGTGGTGGGTCTGTTCACAGATATTTAAGAAAGCAGCAGCTGTTAAAAGAAGAGGTCAAATGGTGGCACTGTTGGGATGTGGTTGGAGACATACTCTTAGAAGGAAGTGTTGTGTGCCAGAGCAGACACACCCCTGGAAGAACTGTGGGTCATGGGCAACCTACACCAGAGCAGGGACACCATGGAGGGACTGTATTCCTCTGTAAACCCAAGCTGGCATGGGGGAAAAGAAGTAAAGAAGAAAGAAGCAATACACACATCCTCAGTTTACTGCATTGCCCCTCACTTCACCAAAAAGATTAGAAGTAGCTAAATATAACGTAGTAAAACCAAGGTGAGTTGAGACCCTAAAACAGAAAGAAGTTTTTTACTGAACTAGAGCCTGGGGAAGAAAAGTGTTTTTTTCACCAAGGGCTTTTGTTTAATTTGGGTTATTTTCCTCAATATCCAGAACTGTAATCAGAAGTTTTGTTATCTGGCAATAAAGTAAGTAAAATTTCAGAAACCAAGAATGCTTTGTTCATTATGTACTTTTAAAGTTACATGGTATATTTCTTAAGTCCAACATACTATGAAATATGTTGATAGTGAAAAGGAATCACAGGAAGGAAGTAGAGGACATTATTCGCCCTAGCTGTGCATTTGACCAGTAAATTTATGTGCTGAGGCAGCTGCATAAAGACTCTCACTAAAAACTATGTTTAAATGCTGTGTTTCAAGTTGAAAAGCAGTCACCTACACAGGGTGAGGGTGGGATCGAGGTAATAGGCACCACGAGGCTAGGCAGTTTTGGTCATGGGAAGAGGCTCATAAGTGAATTAATGTGAACTGTTGCCAATAGAAAATAAAGCTTGTTATACAGAGAGCCAGCACAAAGCAGACTCCATATCTTAAAGTCTGAACAGTTTGTTTTCTGATAGCCTTTCCATGAAGGCATGTCTTAAAGTCTTCTGAGAGCTCTCATGGTGCTGCCTTGGCTGTCTGTTAGTCACAGAAAAGGACAGATGCATTTTCAGACTTCTTCTTTTTCCATAAATTAGCCGATTGGACAGGTGTTTTTCCCTCAGGACCCCCTGTGGGGTCAATGAGCATTTCGGTTTCCTTTTTAGTGCCCACATAAAACAATGCTGTGGAAGAGTGAGGAATCTGTCAAAATAATATACTGATGGGATGGGAAAATGACACAGCATTTTTAGCTACAGCCTCCTCTTTCATTGCAGAAAGGACAAGTTATGCAACTCCCAGATGGGAGGGAAAATCCTATTTGACTTATTTGCTTAATTTCATTTTATAACTGCTGTACTGGGTTGCAAAAGGCTGATAAAATCTATTTTAAACATAGAGCATAAATCCTGCAGACTAATATTATGATTAATCTACCACCAGCTTCCCCTATTATTCTCTCTTCTTAGATAAGTTATCTTGATAAATCAGTTGTCTTCCCATTTATTAAAGCATGTGGCAGTATGTTTATTTAATCATATCTTGGCCCATTTTCTAATTAAGGGAGATAATGTGGGCTCATTTCCTGTCATAGCTAACCTGGTAGACCACAGGTTGTCCTCAACTATCACATTAAAATTCAAGACTATTTGCAATGTCTGCTTTGTCTCCTTACTTCCTCCTTGCTCACCTGAAAAGAAAAATACAGACATTGTTTTTTTTCTGCATTTCCGCACTGCTGATGCCCACCCAAGTCAAGGACAGGAGGAGGGAAGCAGCTGAAACATTTTTCTGAGAGACTGTGCATCCCAGAAAAGTAAATAATACTGCATCAGATGATGATCCCACGAATAATTTTGTGAAGTGACAGAGTGCTGGAATGCAAAGGGAAAGCACAGGTGACACACATTTCTAGCTAGTTCTGCTGCTGCCCTTGGTCCACCTCCTGGACTGCTCTGGCTCCAAACCGTCATCTGTCAGCTTAGTGCAGGACAGTTGCTAACCACCAACTGAAGCATTAAATAATTTGTGTGCTCTCTGGATTCCAAAGCAAGAAAAGTTCTTGTAACAGCCTTAAGATCACCTCTATTCCTACCTCTGAGACACTCTGTTTTAGTATCTTGCTTGTGATTCATCCTCAGCGTTTAACACCTATAGCTAAGTAGGATCACAAGCCTGGCAGAGAAATTTCTTTTTCAGGGTCTTCTTCCTATCCTTTAGGACACATTCAGATGGTATATTAAATTATCCTATGTAGAAGGAAACTATAGATACATTTCAACTTATCAATACATGCCACATTGAAGTGACTTTCAGTGGGCCTTATGAACTGTTCTAAATAAGGTGATCAAGTTTTCTCTCGCTTCACAGGCTCTCCTCCAATCAGCATAAGCATATACAAGAACCACACCTACAACAGCTCAAATTGCCCCACTTTCAGAATTGTCTCATATCAATTATGCTATACACATCCTCACCATGTGCCTTTCTGTAGACAAACTGAAAATGTGATGTGGTCCTGGGCAGCCCCTTCTAGGTGACACAGCTCTCATCAAGGATTTGGACTACAATATCCCAAGGTGCCAACCAACACCTCAGCTGTTCTGTGATTATGCACAAAAGAGGAAAACAAAATCTTAAAAAATCCCAGTGTTTCTAGCACATCATAATAAGCTGTATAACTCAGTATTTTCCAAACTCTGACCTACAGAGAAAAGTCTCCCTGATTCCTTTTAAAATTGGCTAAATGTCCACAGTGAGGATTTGAACTTAAACTGCTTTCTGAATTGTGCCTTACTTTTCCTTGTCTGCTTACACTTTTATTTTATTTGCATTTGCAAGCAACAGCATAAGCAGTTCCATTTCTGGGGCCTTGTTTTTGGAAACAATGAATTAAATTTTTATCTATTTCAGTCCACAAGGAAGTGATTGGTTTTGTTACACTGCTAATTATTTGAATCTGTCTTACCTCATCTGTCTTGCTTAGATTCAGAGTGTGCTCTGGAGCTTACACACTCAATATCTTTATAAACACCTACTTAAAGATTAAAAAAACCTCGCAATTCACCTTTGTATAGCTAACTATTCCCTTCACATGCATTCAAGTGACTGCTATGAGTGCCATGATATTACTGACCAGTGAAAAAAGAAAGAATAAAATTATATCTCAAATACATAGAACAGGAAGCAGCAGAACACAAATAAACTGCTATTTTTTATTGAATGGCAGAATTTCCAATCTTGTGTTTTTCTACACAAAGTACATTGTGTTTTTCCTTTTCTCCTGAGCCTAGTGGGCATCTCACAAATACTACAGCAGGTGGTATGAGTCTATGCATAGAGTTCGCTCCTTTAAATTCAGTGTCAAACCACAGACATTATTCCTAGAGGAAATTCACTGCAACAATTGTGAGAAAAACTCAGTGAAGGGAGGACAATTTCTTAGAGTTTTCTGCAAACCCACACTTACCAAAGGCTCTAGTTCTCTGCAGTCTATGAGATTGAGCTCTGTCACAAAGTAATAAAAATGCTTGTAACAGGTATTGACGTGGGCCTCAGCTCCCATGAGGATGATACGGTCAAAATGATGGATGTAGACGTGAACAAACACACGAAAAAGCCGAGAGAGTATCTTCTTGCAGATTTGAAGGAAGTTCTTTGGAAAGGGAACACCTGTGAATAGAGAAGGCAGGGTTGTCACAGCCATACTGTCATCCACTCAAGGTAAGAGCTTTGGAAAAAAATGTGAGAGATTGTAACTACAAGCTAGGTTATGACTTCTTAGGTCTCCTTTCCAACCCAGTCACCTAATACACACATTTATCTGATGGCTAACACCAAAGACAACCAAATACTTAAGCAACTTCAATGGATCAAGACTGGCAGGTACCAGTCCTTTCTTTCCCTGAATAATTTAATGGAGGAACACTCAGTATGGTAATGTTCAGAAATGTGATTTTCACTGCAGCACACACTGATCCATTAACATCAATGGCTTTATATCATAAAGTGGAAGTTGCCCAACCTGATTCATACAGAGCTCTTCCTAGAAGTAAGGAACACTATCCTGCTCAACTTACTCAACAGCGGCATTTCACAGCATTGAATTTAATAACAAATTTGAAATAACTGAATAAAGGACAGATCCCTTTGCCTTCAATTTCCTCCCAGTTATGTGTACCAGTGATTGTCCTTTTAACAGAAAAACTCTTGAGGAGACAAAGGAACAGTTCTTCTAAAACACCTTAGAAGTTACACTGCTTTGTAGCTGGGGACTCCAAAGCAGCTGCAATAATAAAGTAGGCATCCACAATATGATACCAATAATTTCTTCAAACTGTCTTTCATAAAAGACTGATCTTGCAGTGTGTCACTGAGCTGTCCCCAAATGCTTAAAGGTTCATCTCCTTTTGTGATTGTCCCTCAGACATGATGACTCCAGTGCCATGCCGAGACCTCTACTCCTACTTTGCTTTTATGCACAGTCTCTTGATTTTGTAGGTATCGTTCATGCTTTAGTTGGATTTGAACCACATAAATGTAGTTATTGCTTCTTAAAGAAACAAAAATAAACCTCATAATCAATAGTCCCATACTCCCTAAAAGTCCAGCTCACACTCTGAACAGAAGAACATTTATTATTTGCAGAATGAAGGTGGAGATACTAAATTAACATAGTTGCAAGTTTTCTATGTTCAAACTTTAGTCTCCAGTTAAATATTGCTCAGAATGCGTAAGAGTGATGAATTAATGGACAAATAGCCCAGTTTCACTGAGGGTGATGTGAGGACATACAGTGATAATTTCCATATTGAAAACGTATTTTTGATTACAGATGACATAAATTATCAATTTTGGCTGCAATCAGGCTGAGTCTCATCTACATAAATATGTACTTTCTTTTGGACTCCCTGGTCAGGGATGTACCAGGATATGTGCACTGTGGATATGAGCACTGGTGTGTCTGTTAGCATGTGAGTGGGGAAGCACATTAGCCTGCAAAAGCGTACTGTTCAGTGTATCGCTGAACTGCCTCTACATTTGCCATTGCTGAGGTGCATATAACGCTGGGAAATATCTTGGGGATTTGGGCTTGTACTGGGTTCACTGGTAGTGAATCCTCTTGAAAAACTTTCATGTAGCTTTAGAGATGCAGTACAGCCCTTCTGATTCCTGATGTACAAACCAGAGATCAGAAAAATCATCATCAATCAAAGCGTAACTGCTTTATTTTCTTAAGAAATGTTTGCTTCTCGTCACAACTATTTATTTAAATGCTAAAGCTATTATCAAAGATCACAGAGAAGAAGGCATGAAG
Source organism: Formicarius rufipectus (assembly GCA_013399695.1). Lineage (NCBI taxonomy): Eukaryota > Metazoa > Chordata > Aves > Passeriformes > Formicariidae > Formicarius > Formicarius rufipectus. The sequence goes on along the minus strand of VXAU01003431.1, from coordinate 65,461 downwards.
GATCAAGATGTGAACTGAGATATAGTCAAACTATAGAAAGGACAATACGTACAGATGTTTTGGCAAAATCTGAATCACAACTCCACACAATTAACCAAGCATAGGGATTATAACAATCAATTGTTTTTTCCAAGGGCAAAACACAGTCTAACAAAAACATAACAGAACCACCAGTTTGTTGTTTATTAACCCAGAAGGATCATAATCCAGCCATCAGAACACAGCTAAATTCAGAAATTATTACAGCAGCAGCCTGCTTTGTTTTTGTAAAATCTACCCAAACCAGAAACTCATACTTATACCCAAGAAAATGTTAAATCTTAAAAAGGGGGAAAATGGAATAGCTGGCACTTTTCACAGCAAGCTGGCTCACTGAAATGAGACATGAAATCTTGAAAGCACTGTATTTTCTGATCCAGAACAGAAATGACCCAAAATGGAGAATTAGTTTCATCTTCTGTGGGCTGACATGATTGTTACTGAAGAATGCTAATGAAGACATTCATACGTCTGTATTAACTTACTGAAACAAACTGAATAAACAAAGCTGACAAATTCTTTAACTTTCCTGTTGCCCATGCTCCCATTGTACAGTTACCAGGCCACAGAGAGCTGCTTCTACTGCAAGTGAGGGCTGTCATCTGACAGCCTTTTAGGTGTATTAGGCAGTGAATTTGAGGACATGTAAATTACACATAGAAAAAAAAAAATAAAGGTGGCAAAGAATGGCCTAAGATGCATAACAAACTTGCTGTGTTCCCACTGCTCCTCTCCTGCATCAAGTTTTCAGACATGTTGTGTAGCTTCATTTGCAGTGGCAGAATTCGTGCAATTTTGCAAAGCTATTTCATTTACTCCCAAATAAACAGTGAAACATTGCTGCTATCACAAATATATCATCTGGGTATAGCAGAATTAATAATGGTTCTCCAACTTCCCTCTCCTTCCTGCAAAACAGATTTATTAACGGATACAGTATCCTTAAAAGTTAAAATATTTCTCCAAGTACCACTGAAAGCTATCGGTAGCAATTTAGTGAGCTAACCAGACTCTCAGCCGTGGAGAGCCTGCCAGGCTCTCTGTCTGTCCCTGGCATACAGAGGCGGTTCAAAGTCTGGTCAGCCTCAAGGTACGAATGAGCATATGGAGGTGGCTGCAGCCCTATATTGAACATACACTCTGCTGCTCTTTGGGTCCAAAACTTGCTATTATTCTGACGTCAATGACAATAGAATGAATCCAAAGTCAGACCATCAAAATTCAAAAAATCAGAATAAAATTATTCTAGATTTATATTCTGAGGTCAGAATTTGACCTAATGTTTTGTTCCCACTGCAACTGTTATAAATAAATCAACTACAGAACAGAATTATTAAAAGTGGCTCTTGGGAATGGACTAGCTTAAATTTAGATCTTCGACTTTTAAAGGACACTTATTCTCTGTCCTTCAGCTCATCCACAGTAGCCTTTGCCTTGGAATCACAGAATCATCAAAGTGGAAAGAGACCTCAAGATCATCCAGGCCAATCATCCACCCAACACTGCCACTGTAACTCTAAACCACTAAACCATATCATGCAGTGGCACACCCAGACACCTCCTGAATACGCCCAGGGATGGTGACTTCACCACTTTCCTAGGCAACCTATCCCAATGCCTGACCACCCTGACAGTGAATGTTCCTTTTCTAATATTTAACCTGAATGTCCCCTGTCTCAGCTGAAGGCCATTTCCTCTTGTCCTCTCCCTGCCAGCACAGCAGAAGAGATCAGCTCCCACCCTGCTAAAACCCCCTTTCAGGCGGTTGAAGAGAGTGATGAGGTGCCCCCTGAGCCTCATCTTCTTGAGTCTAAACAAACACACTTCCCTCAGCCATTTCTCATTACATGTTTTCTAGACCCTTCACAAGCCCTGTTACCCTTTGCTGGACACACTTAAGCACCAAAACATCCTCTTTGAAGTGAGTGGCCCAGAACTGGACACAGGACTGAATGTGTGGCTTTATCATTGCCAAGTACAGGGTCACTTCTCTAGTTCTGCTACCCACAATGTTATATAGACCAAGATGTCACTGGCCTTCTTGGCCATCTGGACACATTGATGACTCTTCCTGAGCTGGCTGTTGACCAGGTCCCTTTCTTCCAAACAGCTCTTGAGCTGTTCCTTCCCCAGCCTGTAGCATTGCAAGTGTTGTTGTGACAGGACCTATCACTTCACATTGTTGCACCTTATACAGTTGTCCTTAGTCCGCTGATGAGTCTGTCCAGGTCCCTGTGCAGAGCTTTCCTACCTTCAAGCAGATTAACAGTACCACTCAACTTGATGTGCTGCAAATTTACTCGTTCTCCAGGTCCAGATCATCAGTAAATATGTTAAACAGGACCAGTGACAAAACTGAGTCCTGGGGAACACTGCTAGAAACTGTCTGGAAACTGGATTTATCTGCATTCACCACAACTCTCTGGCCCCAACCTTGCAGCCAGTTATTTACCCATGAAAGAGTCCACTCCTCCAAGCCACAAGCAGCCAGATTTTCTAGGAGAATGCTATGTGAAATGGTAGCAAACGATTGACTGAAGTCTAGATAGACAACATTCACAGATTTTCCCTCATCTGCCAATTAGGTTACTTTGTCATAGAAGGAGATCTGGTTGGTCAAGCTGAACCTTTCTTTCCTAAATCCATGTTGTCTGGGCTTGATTACTCCAGGTGCCCTGCATGTTCCATGTAATGGCACTCAGGATGATCTCTTCCATAACCTTGCCTGCAACCAAGGTAAATCTGACAGGCTTGTTGTTCCCTGGGTCATGCTTCTGACCCTTATCGTAGATGAGAGTTGTATTTGCTAATTTCCAGTCAGATGGACCTTCTCTAGTTAGTCAGAACTGCTGGTAGATGATTCAGAGTGTTTGGCAAATTCTTTCACCAGTTCCCTCATTACTCTGGGGTGAATTCCATCAGGGCCCAGAGAGTTGCCAGTGTCTAGCTGGCATAGCAGGTCACTAATCATCTCTTCCTGGATTATCTGGGCTTCTCTCATCTGTCCATCACCAACATGCAGCTCAGGTAGCTGGGTATCCTAAGGACAACTGGTCTTGATATTAAAGACTGAGGGAAAGAAAGTACGAAATACCTCTGCCTTTTTCTCATCCCCTGACACTACACTACCCTCTGCATTCAACAAGTGATTGACCCTCCTTTTGCTGCAATGTAGTTATAGAAACATTTTTCACAGTTTTTAACTGCAGCGGCCAGATCAAGTTCTAGTTGGGCTTTGGCCCTTCTAACCTATTCCCTACATGACCTCGCAAGACCCTTATAGTCCTCCCAAGTTACTTAATCCTCCTTCCAGAGACAAGAGATACATTTTTCCCTAAGTTACAGCCTAAGGTTTCTGCTTAAACAGGTCAGCCTTACTCCCTGATGACTCGTCTTTCTACACATGGGGACATCCTGATCCTGAATATTCAGCAATTCCTTTTAAAAGCACATCCAGCCTTCCTGGAAATCTTTGTCCTTCAGAACTGACTCCTAGTGGACACTGTGAATCCTAAACAGGCCAAAGTCAGCCCACTGGAAGTCTAAGGTGGAAGTTCTGCTAGTGTCCCTCCTTATTTCACCCAGTATTGAAAAATATAATTTTGTGGTCACTATGCCCACTTCAGCCACTGACCACCACATCACCCACTAGTCCTTTGCTGTTCACAAACAGCAGGTCTATCAGGGCACCTATTCTTGTAGGCTTATTTACCACAGTGTTAGGAAGTTGTCTACCACACACTCCAGAAACTTTCTAGACTGTTTCCTCCCCTCTGTATTGTATTTCCATCAGACATGTGGCAAGTTGAAGTTGCCCATGAGTAAAAGCACTGGTGACTTTGAAGACTTTTGCCAGCCACTTATAGAATGCCTCATCGGCCTGTTTGTCCTGGCTGGGTGGTCCATTACAGACGCCCACCATGATGTCTTCCCTGTTGACCTTCCCCCTGATCTTTACCCATAGGCACTCAACTCTGTCATCTTCATCATCACCAATTTCAGTACAATCAAAACACTCCCTAATGTACAGTGCTACTCCACCACCTTCCCTTCTGAAGAAGGGCCACCACAGGGCCACCACCCGCCTGTCCCTTCTGAAGATCTTATAGCCATCCATTACAGCACTCCAGTTGTGACAGCCATCCCACGATGCCTTCATGATAGTTATTATATCAGAACTTTCCTGCTGCAGAGTAGCTTCCAGCTCCCTCTGTTTGTTGCCCATCCTGTGTGCATTGGTGTAGACACACTTCAGCTGGGCTATTGGTTTCACCCCCATCACTAGCGTGCTGCCCCCAGCTTCATCTTTAGTGAGTCTCATCTTACCCTGTTCCCCCTTCAAACCAAATTTAAAGACCAACTGCCTTACTGTAAATACTGCAAAGAGAGATTTCTTGCTTGTGGTTATTTAAAGGCAAAGAAATACAAAGATGTTACTGAAATTTTTGAGCTAGCTGCTACTTGCTGAAAAAAAGTATTTCTAAACTAGTGAGACAGCAACCTTGATTCCTATGTAGGCTGAGCCCTAGTGCTGCCATAGGAAGAGACAGTAACAAAAGGGTCCTTCTGGTTAACCTGGTGTTCAAAATCCTAGAGCTTCTCATCATGTCCCAAGAATGTGCAAGCAGCTTTCAAACATTTCAGTCACACAGCAGAAGCTCCTTTAACTCAGAATTGCACATTGAATTGGGAAACAATACAGTGAGTAGTTAGGCATGGTATAACCAGGTAAAACACAGTGAATGTGAATATGACTATAGCCATATCTCTTGGGAGTGTGTGCCATACTGTTTCCTGCAGAAGAAGTATGCTTAAATACCCTGGTGACAGACTACAGAATTGTCAGGGTCAGAAGGGACTTCTGGAGATTACCTAGTCCAACTCCCTTGCCAAGGCAGGGTCAGCTAGAGCAGGTTACACAGGAAGACATCTAGAAGGGTTTGAATGTCTTCAGAGAGATTCTACAACATCCCTGGGCAGCTTGTTTCAGTGCTCTGCCACCCTCAATGTAAAGTTCTTCCTCATGTTGAGGTAGAACTTGTGTTTTAGTTTATGGCCTTCACTTCCTTTCTCTGGGCACCACTGAAAAGAGTCTGACACCTTACTCCTGGCACCCATCTCTGAAATATTCGTATGGGTTAATAAGATCCCCTCTCAGTCTTCTCTTCTCTGGACTAAACAGGCCCAGCTCCCACAGTCTCTTCTCATAAGAGACATGCTCCATCTTTGTGGCCTCCACTAGACCCTCTTCAGTAGCTTCTTGTCTCTCTTGTACTGAGGAGTCCAGAACTGGACACAGCACTCCAGACGTGGCCTCACTATGGCCAAGCAGAAGTGGGGAAGAGCCACCCTCAACCTGCTGGCCATAGTCTTCCTGATGCTGACTACTCCTGATTACCTTTTCTTCTACATGTTTGTTTATGACATCCAGAATTACCTGTTCCACTATCTTTCCAAGGATGGAGGTGCAGTTGACTGCGTCCTCCTTGCCCTTTTTGAAGATGGCAGTGACATTCACCTCCCTCCAATTATCAGCCTCCTCTCCTTTCTCCATGATTTTCCACAGATGATGAAGAGTTGGCAGAGCCACAACATCTGCCCGCTTCCTCGGCATCTGTGCATGCACCCCATCAGGGCCCATGTTTTTATGGGTGTTAAGTCAGTCGAACCCAACCCTGTACAATCAGGGGAAATCTTTCTTTCTTCAGTCCTCTCCTCATACCTCCAAGGTCTGGGACTCCTGAGGACCATCCTCAGAAGTAAACACTGAGGCAAAGAAGGCATTCAGTAATTTCACCTTTTCTGTGTCTTCTGTCTCCAGAGTTTAGTAGTGACCCCTTGCTTTTCCTGATCTTCCTTTTGCTACTCATATACTTGTAGAAGTTTTTATTGTTGTCCTTTGATGCTCTTTGTCAGACTCAATTCCAAGTGGGTCTTGGCCTTCAACATCACATTCCTGTATACCTCAATGATCTTTCTACAGTCCTCCCATGTGGCATGTCCATTTTCCATTTCCCATAAATTGTTGTCATGCATTTGAGATTTATTGGGAGCTACCTGATCACCTATGCAAGTCTCCTGCCCCCTTTGTCTGATTTCTTCATCATGGAAATACTCTGTCTTGAGTTTGAAGAACGCAGTGCTTAAATAATGATCAGCTCTCTTGGACTCCCTACTCTTCTAGAGGACTATTCCATGGTATTCCTCTAACCAGGTCTTTGAAGAGCCTGAAGTTAGCTCTCCAGAAGTTTAGGGTTCTCATCCTGCTTACTGTTTTGCTCCCCTCCCTGCAAGATGCTTAATTCCACCATCTTCCTGATCACTACATGTGTTGCCTTCTGGTTGTCCTGATTTTTCTGACAAGGAGGATAAATGAGAACATATGACTTGTACATGAATGTTCTTCATCTGCCTCATCAAGCCTGTATGGTCTGTCGTGATCCTATTTTTTTGTCTTGTGGTGTCATTTCTACCCACATGAAAAAGTAATAGCAGGTCTTTGCTCTGGACAAGCTGGGGTACCCTCTTGACAACACCACAATCTCAGACCTCAGGAGGCAGCAGAAAACTTCCCATGACTGTCCATCAGACTGGCATGTGGGTGCTCCAGTGCCCCTTGACAGTCAACCACTGTGATCACTCAACATTTCTTTTTGTGGTAACCACCATGCACTGTTGGTGCAGATTCTCCTTGTTGGGGAGACATCTAGAGTCTCCCCAGGGACATCTAGAGTCTCTAAAGCATCATATCTCTTTTTGCACCAGAGCAGCATAGGAGAACAACCACATTGCTTCCCCTGCCTCCCCATACTTCTTTGACCTTTTTGCTTCTGTTGACTTGCTGGAAAAGACTACCCCTCTGTTATAGTGTTAGAATCTCGTGGAATTTTTCTTCCCCCTACCACCAGAATGAGGGGCGAATGGGCCTATCTTCGTCCATTTGCCTCTAACAAAAGAAGCAAAATGACCGCTGATTTATGGCGTGGGGGAAGCGGACACTCTGGTTTTGCAGTTGGCAGGGGAGAGACGGCTCAGGGAGAAACCTCTGCCTGAGTTTGGTTTTCTTTCCTTGTTTTCCTCACCTTTTTTCCCAATTCGTGGATTTTGCAGAGTTCCTTGTGCCAAAGAGAGATGGAGATGACATTGTTAGCCGGGGCCCTTACATCGGGCTTTCCTGAGGGAGCCCAGTGGTGGCCAGCCCAGACATGAGGAATCTTTACATCAGAGGCTCCAGCCCAGAGGCCAACAGACCACAAGCCGAGGAAGAGGATCCCAGCCCTTTGCCCTTCCTGAGCGACTTCTCCCCATTGACCCCACAGAGGGATTTGCACAGCTTTCAGAGGGACATGCCAAAGCTTTTCTTCCATCCACCAACCCCCAGGGGCAGCCCAACACTGGTCACTCATCTCATCGCCTGCTGTCCATAAATACCACTGTGCCCGACAGGGACAGACTGTGTGTGTGGGGGGCTTTGGTTCAGGGGGTTTATTCGTTCAGTCCTGGTTGTTTTGTTTTCCTCTTGAATATATATAGATAGATATATCTCATAGCTAGGAACTGTTATCCTTCCATTTATCATATCTTAATTAATAATTTGTTTTGAAATTAAAGGAGGTTTTGTCTCCCTGCTTTAGTTCCTACTTCAACAAATTTTCTAAGTTCCCTAAACTTAGACACCCTCACAAGAGCAAAATAAACCACGACACTGATCTGTTGCCTTATTTCTTTGTGTATTCCACATATATAACTGCAGAGACTGACATGGCCTTCCTCTCATGACATTCACTGCCTGAAGGCACAATTATGAGTTCTATTGTGGGAGGAGGCACCTGTAAGGGAGGCACCTGTCGGGGACTGCCGAGAAACTAACTGCTCCTAACTGGAGTCTGCCACAACCATCAGCTATCCATCCCCACAGAGTCACTGTTATACTGTTGGGATGTTGTAGTTAGGATAAAATATGTATTAGATAAGTAATTATTACTATTCAATTACCTCTGGTTGTTCAATTGTTCTGATTGGCCAAAAACCCCATAGGCTGGCTGGTGGCACAGTGCAGCACCACCATACAAGGTTAGCCACCCTTATATTTCCCTTACAAGTTATAAGCCCTTTTTCCCTTTTCCTTTTATGTCGCGATCCACCCCTAACTCCACCCAAGTTCTAGAACCCTCCGACCGAACCCCCGTAAAGGTCCCATATGCCCTAATAAAGTGTTCACGCCTGTTCACCCCTTTCCCCGTGTGGACCGTGTCTTCTTTCCCTTGGCGGACCACATCATTCTATCTGCTCAAAAAGCAGGTCACAGTAACATAGAAAACTGTGTTGACCATCTTGTGCAGTGATTACTGGAAAGTTAATGGTTCACTGATTTAAAACACAGATGTTTTAATGCCATGGTGAAGATCCTAATTTTAATCCTTCAGATACAAAAAAACCTGTTCTTCGTACGAAGAAAGGAAAAAAAATTTTAAAAAAAGGTGGGTTAAGAAAGAGAGACTAAAAGTTAAAGAAGCTAAATTAGGTGGGAATAAAGGAGGATAATGAAAGGCCTGAGATAAATGCAACAAGCAAAAAGTTTATCTCATATGACATATGACAATCTTGAATCTTCTTGCTATAATATGCATCACAACCTCCCTGAAGCAGGTCAGTTGCACAGGTTAGAGATGAAACAGAATAAAAGTTATGATGCAACTGGTTTTTGCTGACTGATTTTCTCTAGACAATAGTCATAACGTATAAGATCACAGAAATACTTAGGAACCTGAGACAACAACTCAACCTTTTGCCTGTCATGTTACATACAGTTATGGGCAGCATTGGTGGTTCAGTGGTAGAATTCTCACCTGCCACACGGGGGACCTGGGTTCGATTCCCAGCCAATGCAACATTTGCCTCGGGCAGGATGGGCTCGTCAGCTGCCCTGCAGCCATCCTAGGAGAAGGACAACTCTGACTTCAAAACCTACATCCTGAGGACCTCGCTGTCACTGTCCAAGCTTGCTAGGGCCCTGGCAGATGAACCTCAGGAGTAAAGGGTGGGGCCAGTTCTGCGCACGCTGTGCCACACCTAAGAAATCCACTGTGCAGGCTTGAGGGATTCACCCACTTTGTGTGGGTAAAAGCCCTCCCAAATCTTCGTTCACGAAGTCTAGCCATACCTACATACATGCAGTTATCAACTGGTTCACACTTGTGCCTGTATCATGCAAGAAAAATGATTCCCTAGTTGATCTCTGGTGATGCCAGATGCATGAGGAGTTTTGATCTGTATTTGTGTAATCTGAAATTTTGCTGTACTCAAGGGAAGTTGGTAAGTCCCTTGACAATTGTGCACAGAAACATTGCTGCACATTTGAAAATCCATTTCCAGGCTGCAATTATAATTAATTCTTTTAAAAAAATACACCTGGAAAAAAAAGAGACTTGACTTCTCCACTGGCAGAAGCATTGACACTATGCTATTGCAAATGCAGCTTAAAAACGCAACAACCTGGTAAAGTAAGAATTCAATTTTGTAATAGTAGCAAGAAAACAGTGTTACCAGAATCTAACAATTTGGAAAAGGTAGCTGCACAAACCAATTTGCTTTTCTTCCCACGTACCCAAAGTGCAAAAATTTGCAAAAAATGCCCTTTGCTGCAAAAACACCTATCCTGACCTACATTGATGTTTAATGCTATCACAGTCAAGGAAGTGTCTGTCTCAAGGAAAATGATAAGAGTGTCAGTTTTGCTGGACTTTGTTCCTTGCATAAATAAGCAGACAGCTGCAAAGTATTAGAGATAAACCAGACTACCATGTACGTACATTCTTTTGATACTGCCCTCCCTTCTGCTGACACATCAGAAAGGCAAAAAAATGGAAAACACTCCTGAGATTATATGGCTTTCTAGGCAGTGGTGTACTTTTTTTAAAGTGGGACTGTCTCTAACAGCGGTAAGACAATAAATCAGCAGCCAGGTCCACCATCAATTGTGTATCAAAAGTATTCATACACTGTCCTTGAGAGAACTCTAAATGGAACATGTTACAAATCAGAAAATTGCTGGAAGCTTTGCAGATTTTGAACATCTGTTACAGTTGTCTCTGCTGCTGCACTTCAAAATGGATTATGGCACTAAGAACTGCCATTTAATTGTTAATTTCACCAGAACACAAGTGCAGATACTGTTAAACAGCTAGGTATGTAAAGGATCAGAAATGACTCGCCCTGAAATCAAAGGACAGAGACCTAAATTGCTGCAGAGTATAAGCCAGATCCCTGCGATTTTAAGTGAATTTACAATGCCTGTTACCTGACCGCAATCTCATCTCCTTCCCGTTACTGATTACTTCTGCTGCTGCAGAGGAACAGAAGAAAAACACTGCAAAGCCAAAGTGAAGAACAACACTCTTGCTGCCTGTTCCAAGCAAGGCTAGTTTTACCTCCGACAATAATCAGCCTGATAAAACTATAAGATCTGTAACTCTTACAGAAATGAGAACATTGCCATAAAAAACTGCAGGGTCATGATTATGTGTCAGTGACTCATCGGCCCCAGAAGATCCATCTTCTCCAGAGAAATAAAATGAGGTTTATTTGATCGCTGTGTTTGAGCATATGGCATACATACATATATATTCTAAATCAGCTTGGATGACCATTCAAGTAATTTGGAGGGCAGAAACTATAGCACAGGTAGACAAAATGCAGCCTCTTCTGGAAGAGAAAATACAGCAGCCATTTGGCAGTGTAAGAGCTTATGATCAGAAAAGGGAGTTTATTAACCCAATAAATGAACATAAGGAGAGAGTATGTACATTCATACAACATTGAAGCCTAGCCAAGTTATCAATGGAAAAACATCCCTCCCCACCTGGTAGAGGTTTGTTAATAGCTTTGTTCTTACAATACTTACCAAGGACTGAAAATTTCTGGGTAATCATGTGGTTTTGGCTTACTATGCTGAGTGCTGAGTCCATGCTGATTTACAACAGCACGCTATAGATTAAAGTCCAGTGTGCCAGGAGAAAATTCTGCAGGCAGGACTTTCAAATCTGCTTTTATATGTTTAACTGTGGGAATGGATTCAGAATGTAACTGATAAGACCTTGAACTGATGCTTTAATATTGTTTAAAATGTATGTTTACCCTTCTCCATGTGCCTCCTTCCCCTCCGGGAGGCCATGTCTTCCCCTTCCCAGAATCCATGTGTTCCTTCCCAGAGATCCTTTGTGCCTTCCCGAGACCCTTCCTCAGGAGCAGAGGGGCGGGGTCCAGCTTGCAACCTGAAACCCTTCCCCACCTCTATGTTAATTCCCTCATCCCTATTGGCCCAAAGCCACAACAATTCCCTTTCCCCTCATTGGAGGATTTGAACTCCCTCCAAAGGGCTATAAAACCCCCTGCTTTGTGAATAAATCTCTCTCTGCTGCACCCTCTCCAAGCTGCGTGGCCTCGTTGTCCTCTGCCCAGGGCTCAGGGTCCACATGGCTGGGGTGGGGACCAGGGGGGAGCACCCCTCTCTCCCAGATAAATGGATTAAAAACCCTACCTAGGAGGCTAAACCATCCTGCTGCGACCACACCACCACCAACTCCTCATCCAACGAGGCTCATAACATATCCCAACCAGGATATTTAACTATTTTTGCTTTTATAATATAGCACCTGAAGGTAATACAACAGATACTTTTCACTACTCTGTTTTTACAACTGTTAACGAGTTGTAAAACTGAATGAACTCATCACTGAAGAAAAAAAGAGCCAAGTAACCCACTCCCAGAACACTCAAGCACTGCCAAACATCAGAATGCTAAGCCAGATTCCCCTTTCAGAAGATCTAACAGCAATCTGAGCCTCTCTCTTCAGTTACAGCCAATTCATGCTCTTGTTTAACTGAGGACCTCTCCATGAAAACAAAGTTCCGCTGCCCTTATTTTTTCAGAACTGCCTTACTGGAAGAGCTCAGTCCCTCCCTTCCACAAAAACACTAATGGATGTCCAAACACTAAGCAGAATAACCAGCTTTCTTCTGAGGAATGCTCAGCACATGCCTGGCACGCACTGGGTGCTTCAGATTCAGTTCAAAGGCTGTGGTGACTATTTTCATTTCAGATCAAGGCCAGAGAAGGTAGTGTTGTTGTGTTTTCATATATCACTCATTTTTTATTAGCAGTATCTCCAGCACTAAGGACACTCAAATCTCCATCTATTGTTAAGCAGAGAAGTATACTTATCAACAGAGCATGCACTCTTGAAGGCACTGGGTTGAAAGGAAGAGAAGACTTGCAATTGCAGAAGGAGTAGAAGACACAGCATGACTTTCTAGCCCAGTGGGTCAAGTCATGCTTCTTGAAGTGCTTCTGTATTTTGCAGTAAATATTCATCTCATAAATGGAAAGCCATTTCAAAACAGTCTGGAATAGGAACCAGAGTATATTCACAGATGACAGCACTTTACAAGAAATTTCAGGTTATATCAGCAAGTATGTGCAAAAATACACAAATCCACACACAGAAAACACCCACATACAGTGAAGGCTGAAAAATTCCAAAACAGGAATTAAAGTCATATAAAATAGGATTTAAATCTTTTGATTGCATATGCAGGTATAAAACTATCTTTACTATAAAAGTGTAGGTAAATGATGGCACACAAAACCTACTATTGCCCGTGCAAGAGGAACTACTATCATTTAAACAGATTTTTCCAATATGCCATAAATATATAAAATCTGACTCTTCAAATGCTTAGTGTTCTATCTTGTACCCAGAAATCAGAGAAAGCCTTGCCACTAATTTAATTGGAATTGTGTCTGAAAAATCAATAAGCAAGAGTATCCTAAAACTTTTAAGAAAAGAAGCTAAGCAGAATAATACTTTTAATGTCATCATCAAGGAACAATTTCAGAAACAATTTCAAAAGCTGAATTAACTTGACCTTAACCAATGACTTTGTAGGATTCATGTGCTATGAAAATTTTTGGAAAAAAAAATAAAAAATCAATAAACATTAAATGTACTACTGGATCAAAAGTTTTCAAATAAAAGGGTTATTTTAAGACATAACTAGCCAAAAGTAAGTTGATTTGCTCTGTTATTCAGCTGAGAAAGGGAGGCATCCTAATTTCACCAGAGTAGTAAGTTCTCTGTAACAGATTTATTACAGCGTTAATACAATCTGAGTCCTTCTCTACCTCAGCATCCATCATCCAATTCCCATTCAGCACAGCTTTCCATATAAAAGATTTTTGAGAGCCTCAAACACTACTTTCAAAAGAAACAACTCAGACCCCACTAGTCATGAGCAACACCATGTATCAGGAGACCTTTTAACCACTATATAAAGAACACTTCTACATTGCAACAGGTTCAGCTTCATGAAATCTTCTTTGGGTCTTAAAAACTGTCTGTAAACACCTTCTACTATTCCATTTCATGCCTACTGAGTATCACAGAAGTGAAAATTACAATAAGGATTAGTTTAGCTTAGTTTCTTCTTCTAGAAGTTATAAGCTAGGAATTAAGTTTTATTTCCTTCACAAAATGAACAAGAAAACACTTGAATGGAAAGTTTAAAGAAATTCAAAGACAGAACCAAATAATGTTTCTTCATGGTGTGTGTTTTCACATAAATCAGTAAAATACTCTGTTTTATGAAAAACAGCAAACACCCCCACACCTCCACTGCACTCCTCAGACGTACAATGGATACCACTTACATTTCTGCCTTTCCATTTCCCTTGTATGTGAAACTGAAATGTTAATCAGATCCTCACACTGTTTTTATTATGCAGGGGAAATATAATTGAAGGTGAGATTTGTGGGTATTTTTTTTCTTGGTCTCATCACAGTTATAGAAGCCTGCAGTAAGACCAAGTGAACTTACACTGTAAGCAGGACTACTCCACTTCAGTAATAGAGCTAAACATACTTGCCAGTGTCTCGCTGAAGAGACTGATTTATCAATTTGCTTAATGCTAATCATCTGAGCAGCAAACATTCCTTTATCTTCATATTTAATGTCTATGCATTTTTATTTATGAGTTTAAATTTATGTGATCTCTGTCACTGCTCATATGGTGTATGACATCAATCACCTTTTAAATTGATGGGCATATATACAATCACACCTAGCAGAGACTGAAAGCTTAACATATTGAAGGACAGAAAAAACTTGTATATAAAACCTGTCAGAGAGCTGGCACCTTTATAGATATTTGAACACTTAAAATTTCCTGTCTGTGAAACAGAGTGATGGCTGAAAGTGGTGTTGGCTCAGCAACTATGCTTAAACAAGGTCCTGCAACGAGATAGAAATAAGCAGTGCATACTGAAATGAAGTTTAATTTCTACTAAGTTAGTTTAAGCTTAAATTAACTGAGTAGTTGGCTTAAGCTTGGTGGGCTTTTTTTTCTTTTTTAAAAAGTTTGCTTACCTTCATGTAAGTAAACCTTAAAATCTACCAAAAACTAATGGTTTCTGATTTCTGGGTGATCCATGTAGATAAATGCACATTGCTCAGAACTATAAAGGAAAACAATGAGGTTGCCCTATCACACTATTTGCTAAAAGAACAACTGTAATTATCTGCAAAAATACCAGCTCCAGGAAGAAATAGAACAATTATTCTACATTGAGAGTTTCCACATAAAGCTTGACAAAGACTATTTAGATAGATACCCTTTTGGATACTGCATAAAATGCCTAAGGACAGCTTTTTCTCCCAATGACACAAAGAGTATGCACAGAAACCCAGGAAAATCATGGCCAGAAATCCAGAATTTCCTGATTGCTGAGACTTGTCCAAGAATAAAAACAAACAAAAACACAAACAAAACCCCCACAAAACAAACAAACAAACAAACAAAACACACCAAAAAAAAAAAAAACAAAACCCAAACTCAAATCCAAAAGCCAACCAAAACAAAAACGAAGAGGCTAATCCTACAATTACTATATCTGGGTCCTTACGGTGGCAAAATGTACTGCCTGATCAAACACTTCAAAGGAGGTTGTGCAATCCAAGGCTGTGGTCTTGAATTTTGCCTTCTTATTTCCTCTTAGGATCCTAAATAGAGAAGCTGATGCACTATGTGACATCTGCTGAACTCTTACCTCTGTAAAGTGGTAAAGCTTCTTAGAGTAAATCAGTGCACAACATGAGGTGAAAAGCGAACATTTTATGGTTATGTGGGTTCTAGTGTAACAAACATTTCTCGTCATGGTGTTACAAGATTTTTTTACCTTTCTATTACTGTCCTTGAAAATCTAATATGATTATTGGTAATAGTTTGTAAGAAGGGGGGGAAAAAAGAGTGCTGCATTCAATGATCAATGTAGCACTACATCAATAGTTCAAAAGATCTACTACACTGCCAAACACAAAGGAGATTTTCAGCTTACTGTCCACAAACGTGTCTTTCTTGTATGAAACTTACAGCTCAGGCACACAGACCATGCAAAGCAGCAAATCAAGAGGTTGTTACTGCTTCAATCTGTCACCCCACTCCCTTCACATACTTCGCTATTATTACAACATATATGCCTCATCTACCTCTAAAAGTTTAATCAGTGGTGGTTTCCTGGAATGTGCTGAAAAGTGCAGCATTCTGGGCACTGGTTCACAATTAGGCCCCAAAGAAAGGCACTGACTTTCAGAAAGGTGCAACAGACAGCACAGAAGAGCAGTAGGCTGGGGTATGTTGCTTCCTTTGTTTCTGCCTGTTTGTCCAAGCTGAATTAGATGTAGAGGTGAATATATCCCAAGGACTTAATATGCAATTTAATTCATAAGTAACATGAAAACAACTGTTCTGGCTCAGGGCAGTATAGATGTATGATACTTTCTCCTCATGCCCTCCTTGCCTTTGAGCACTTTCAGCTCAAGTGATTTGCTGAGACTATCTTGTCTGAATAGCTTGTCTATTCAGTACTCTGCAATGAATCACATTTCAAATAGACGCTCCACCTACCCCTTAATCTTTCATTAACAGCTTCCTTTGGCAAGGTGGTCCACAGGTCACACAGCACTGTATGCCTCACTCTCCCTGGTGTGTTTTTGGGTTAGAAGAGGCAGTAAACAGGCAAATCCTGCCTGCCATACTCATACTGTATCCTGCTCATCACCTCTCTCCTATGGAGATAACTCTGAGCCAACTCACCTGGTCCTAATTCAAAGGTGTTTCTATAACTTTCCTTACCATTCTTACTTCTGAATCTTTTCCTGTTTCAACAGTACTTTCTCTGTGATAAGAAAATGTGTGGGAGAAACAGGGATTTGCACAATTGTATAATTATGCTTTTTGGTCTGCTTCTAATTTCTTACCTAGTTATTCTTAACATCTGTTGGCACTGTCTGAATCTGCATGGTAACAGTCATATCAGAGATGATTGTTTTACACAGAAACCAGGACTATTTTCCTTGTTTTCCGCACTGAATTATATCACCTCTTTTTTTAATTTTTTTTTTATTGCTCCTTTACCATCTTACAGTATTGCTTTCTGCAACCTCTCAAAGTCAGACCCTGTCCTTCTACCCTGAATAATTTCATAACATAAGAAAATGTTGCTCACCATTTTTTCCTGATTACTCGTGACTATGTAAAGCAATAGAAGTCCGAGCACATCAGGCTGCAGAACTTCACTACTGACCTTCTTCAGTTTCACAGTGGAAAATTTCAACTATTTACTCTACTCCTTGCTTCTTTTTTCTAGCCATTTATCACCTCCAGTCTCAACGTTGTACAGTAGCTTTTACTATTCAAGTATCATACTTTTGGCATGATCAAGGGACCATTTTTTTCAAGAGAATTCATAAAAAATAGACAAAGCACTAAACACAGAAAAAAACTTCATATATAGTGTACTTTAAATGTGTTGGCTCTTAAAGAAGAAACCCACAGAAAAACCAGCTATATATTAGGACGTAAACTGAGAGAGTTTATATGCTAAGACAATAACTGAGTCAAAAAAAATCAAGTCAACCTGAAAGAAATTTTCCAGAAAAAGAGAAAGTAATGGAGACAAGAAAATCACTTTGATAATAGGTCTGATGAAAGTAGACACAGAGTTTTGATACCATTTTTGTTAGCTATCACCATATCTATGTTATCATGACCAGTTATCCAGACTGTTGTCAAAATGCAGTTACACAGCTGGGAAAGACTCACATGAGGTAAAAACTTATGTGAGGAGAGGGAGATGAATACAGACAGAAAGGGCAATGGACGAGATGGATTTAACTGATCAAAATAATATTTGGGTCAATTGATTCAGGAGAAAAAACAGAACACCAGAAGGTAGGTTGACAGGATAACACCTAATACCTAATTCCTAAAGTAAGGTAACAGTAGGAAAGTTAATAGTGTCATTCACTGCATTAGCACCTCATTAGCAGGAGTGCTAAGATTTTTCTAGAATGACCAATTTCAGTGGCCATTGAAATTTGATTACAATCTACTTCAGCATTCTCTGGGTTCTTGCTCTTCATTCTGTTAGGCCAGCCATTAATAACAAACCTGATGGACTTTCTTTGCCAATTATTCTTGGTCAGCCAACCATGGCAGTTTAGCCATTTTCTGCTATTTCAATTTAGTGCTCAGGTGTATTGCACCACTGAGAACAAACCTGGTGCCCTCAGTGTGCAAGGTTTTGTTAAACATCCCCTATGTTCTAGATCACAGAAAACTTTTACAATCTTCCTACTGCCCTTTACTTTATTCCTACTGGCAGTAAAGTTTCACCACCCTGCTGGAAGCTAGTGTTGTGTATGGCTTTAATTGAGATTGTCCATTGTCCTGAATCATGTGCTGCCTCTTATACATTCCCAGCATGCAGAGCGTAACGTTGCTTCAAAGAATCTTTCATTTCTGTCATTTGCATACTAACATGATCAAATCATTAATAATTTCTGAGAATTTAAAAGCTACTCCAAGCTTTTCCTTTTCTTTTGAGACTATCAAAGTTAAAAGCAAACATCAAGAGAGTTCACGCTTCTGCTAAAAAAAAACAAAACAAAAAACCAAAAAAAAACCACAATGAAAATGCACATAATGTAAAAAAAAAAACCAAACCAAAACCAAACAAACAAAAAACCCCAAAAACAAAACCCAAAAAAAACCCTGAAATATAAATCAGAAGCTTTGTGGCTGTCTCTCTTGGAATAATCATATCAGAAAGGAGGCATCAAGAGGAGTTGAAATGTGGTACACAGATGATAAGTTTAATATCTATCTTTAAGTACCATTACATAATTTTACAGCTTGTCCCTGGACAGCAAGGTGAAGTGGGCCATTAAAGTTGCAGTATTGAGAAAAAACTATCTGTCAAAGTCAGCAGAGGCTAGGTGGTTGAATTAGCAGCTGGAGTCTGCAGCTGAGAGGCCGCACACTCATTTCTTTGTCTGTCTCAGTGAACAGGAATTAACAATAGAAAATTTAAAAGAGAAACCAGTGTTCATATTGCTCCACAAAGGAAATCCACACAGGACGAACAATAACTTGCCTTTTTGAGATCATAATCTGACAGACTGGTTATTAGTCAAAACTTCAGTCGCTGGATAATAGAATAGGTGGTAGAAGATGACAACTTGGAATTCCTACCTGCATGATTAAACCTGGACCAGATGAATATAGACATTACAGGAGAATGCCAGGGACTTCTAGCAGCCAAGAAGAGACAAAACATAAAAAAGAGATAATTTGTTTTATTCAAGAAGAAAATATGAAGAATTTTCATTATATTCACTGAAGAAAAAAAAAGTAAAAATAATCTAACTAGCAAGGCTGATCCTCAATATCCACTATTTTTTGTAGTCAGCCACACTACTGTGAAGGCAATTTTCAGTTTCATACAATTCAAAGTTTATCTGTGACTTGATTCATTGCCTCTATTTCCATACTCTTTTCCATACATCTTTTTCTCTTGCCTACAAGACATTGGTCTATCATCCAAAAGATATTTTATGATCAAGTATGTGTAAGTATCTACACTCAAGAGGTTTTACAGAAACAGATTTTGCCTGTCACTCTTTCTGTTATCCCTCCCCAGAGAGTCACCTGCATGTCCCAGCAGCTGCCAGCCACACTACCTCAAGGGGTTTTGAAAGGAGGGAGCTGTCATTCACAAGTTACAGCATGAAACATTTTGGCAGAATCAGTTTCAGGCTAGTTTGCCATTGACAATTATACCACAACATTTCTTTTAAAATGTAGTTATAAGCACATCAGAAATTGCAACACGTGTTCTGAGTGACCACATTATAAACTGGTGGAATGATTAGAGGACTGTGATAGAGGGATGTGGGTTTTTAAGGAAAAAGGGGCAGGGATGATGAGGTGGGGAGTGTCCTGTTGTGTATAAGCATTAGAAATGGAAACTGAAATGTCTTGGGACACTTCAGGGGTCAGTCAAGAGCTTCTGTGTTGAGATCAATGGCAGATCAACATGAGCACTGTTGTGGTGGGAAACACATTCAGCAAACAAGCAGGAGTTTAACATCACAGCCTCTGGTCTGCCAGGAGAAGTTTAACCCACCTTAAGATCTCCTGGAAGGGCAGTCCAATAGGGCTCATGTAATCTAGGATATTTTTTGATTGCATTGCAGCCTCCTGGAACATGTTGTGGAGGAGCCAAGAAGGAAAGGTGTTCAGCCAGGTCTGACACTTACAGTAGAGAACTGCTGAAGAATGTGAAAGTTGGAAGTCACCTTGGTTGTAGTGACCATAAAGTCCTGGAGGTCAGGGTCCTAAGAGGAAATAGGAGGGCAAAAATCAAGATCACAGCCTTGCATTGCACAAACGCAGATTTCCACCTGAAAGAACGCCATGAGACAAAATCCTGTGGAGAAAAAGGTTCCAGTATGTCAGGCTGATAAGCAAGGATAACCTCCTGAAGTCAAGAAAGGTCTGTCCTGAAAAGTAGGAAATAAGGAAGGAAAATCTTGCAGGAGGTCTGCACGGATAAGCAAGTTGCTCCTAACACAAGTTGAATCGGAGAAAGTATGTGAACAGCAACAATAAAGGATTTTACAAGTATGCACACAGTAAAATGAAAACAAAGGAAATAAAAATCTGCTGCTGAATGGAGCATGGTAACCAGTGATGAATGACACAGAAAAGTCACTGCCTTCCTAGGCTCAGTCTTTACTACGGTCTTCAGAAATGCAAGACTTCTGAGAACAGAGCGAAAGTATGGCAAAAACAGTAACTATCCTTAGTGAAGGAGAATTAGTTTTGGGAAAAGTCAAGCACACTTGACATGTATGAGTCCATGAGGCCTGAAGAGATGAACCCAAAAGTGATGAGGGAACTGTCAGTCACTGCAAGGCCCTTGAATACCTTTGAAAGGTCATGGTGATTGAGGGACATTCCTGGAAACTGAGAGAAAGCAAAGATCACTCCTATCTTCAAGAAGGGTAAGTAGGAAGCTCAGCTAACTCCAGAACACTCAACCTCATCTCAGTCTCTGGGAAGCTGTTGGGAGAAAATCTTTCTGGAACACATTTTCAAATACATGCAGGACAAGAAGTTTATCAGGGATTTACAAAGAGAAAACACTCTTGTCCAACATGATGGCTTTTACAGTGAGGTCACTATCTAGGTACATAATGGAGAGAGCAGCTGGTGTTCTTTACCTTGACTCTAGTGAAGCCACGTCATCCCTCCCATCACAGAGCAGATGACAAAGTAAGGCTAGAAAAGTGGACAACAATGTGGATTGAAAATGGGCTATGCAGTTGGGCTCACAGGATTATTACCAGTGGCATGAAGTCCAGTTGGAAGCAAGTCAGGAGCTGTGTACCACAAGGCTCAACACAGGTGCAAATACAGTTTAGCCTTTTCATTAATGACCTGGATGATGGGTCAGAGTATATCCCCAGGAAGTTTGGAGACAACACGAAGTTGGGAAGGGAGCATAATACAGATGGGTGTGCTGCTGTTTCAGAGGGACGAATGGGTTGAAAAAATAGGCAGAGAGAAATCTCATTAAGTTCACCAAGGGTAAACGCACAGTCCTGCTCCTGGCAAGCAACATGTGGGGCACCAGTACATTCTGACAGCTGCATGGCTGGAAAGAAGCTTTGTTGAGGACAACCTTTGGGTTCTGACAGACCAAGCTGACCGCAGTTGACCCACAACCCTAGGGTGAAAAAGGCCAACAGTATCCTGGACTGCATTAGGAAGAGCACCAGCAACAGGTCAGAGGGGGTGATCTCCTCTCTACACAGCCCTGATGAGACTACACTTGAGTTCTAGGTACAGTTCTGGGCCACAAAGATTATCTGCAAGCTAAAGTAATAGCTGAAATAGCTTTCAAAGGTAGGTCTAATTTTTCAGAATGACCTCTGCTGTTGCCTGACACAGGACTCTTTGTCAAAGCAGAAATCCAGTGTTGTTGTCCCATGCTACACACTCAATAAATTGGATTTGGTGCACTACAATGGTACTGGTGTGTGTCTGAGGACCCCAACTATGGGAGAAATTTTCCCAGACCTTTAGGACAGTTTTGGATAAGCAGTGAATACAAACTGTAACTGGTGAAAAGAATTAGGCTTTTTTTCCCCCTCCTCTATTTCTTTGTTTTGGCCTACACACTCTGAAATACTTCCAATGACAGAAATCCATAGTTTAACATTTCCAGTTATTCCATAAAAAATCAGCTAGATTTGAGACTCAAAAATCTCACTGGAAGACAATGACATTTAGAACCTGACTTTATTTTCCCTAGATTTATGAAATCCAACCTGATGATAAAATACTGTACTACCAACAAAAAAAGATTCTTCTACAACAAACATAGCTTTTGTAAATCAGTCCTGTAAAATCTCTCATAAAGAAAAGCCTGCTTAAAAACAAGCAAAAAACAAGGAAGGTCCCTTTGTCAACAAAATTCAGTTTGAGAATGAAAACAGTTTTGCATTTCATATAAAGAGGAACTATTAAGACATACATTAAGTAGAATGAAAAGAAGTTTTATATGTTACCAGCCAAGGCCTTATAATTGGAGACATGCTAGATTAAGGTAGGGCAGATTACAGGAGAGATTAGCAAGGAAATCCTTAATTTTAGCTGGAGGCTACATTACATATGATGATTTTTCCATCTTGAATGAATATATGTCATTATTTGCTTTACTGTAAAACTTCTCAGCTCATGTGCAAGCAGCTGTGTGTTTAGAAAGACATCCTCAATGTTCTACAATCTGCAGGAGGCATGAACCATGATAATTAAAATTTTATCACAACCCTTGTGGTAAATGCCCTGTGACTGAATAGTCCCACCTTCTTAGAATCACCAAGCTTTACTTCTCCTTACTTCTCTTTTTCTGTTGTTGGTTTCTCAGAAGACAATTAAATTACTGTATTTTTCTTTTTCAGTTTTTTGACATCCTTTGCCATGCAATGGAACATTTAAAAACCTCTGGGATCTTTGTGGGAAAAATATATACTGTTAGTTAACTGCTACTCAACCAGCTCAAGTTACAAAACAACCTGAATACTAAAATGAGTAGTTTTCTACTAAAAAAATTGGAATCAGGATGTGATAGCTGCTGGGACATCAAAAGTTTTCAAAATATGCCTGTCCTAAGATGATTCATAAAGTATTTAAAGAAATTGCAAATTTAATTAATTAAAAAAAAAAAAAGACAAAGTTCTAAATCCCTTGTTTTCACTTCAAATGAGAACAGAACAATATGAACAGAACAATACATTTTCAGCTGCTGTTTTATTGGATAGAAAAATTTATGGGCAGAAATCCTCAATGCAGCCCAAAACAGTAGCAAACTAAAATGTGCAGAATAGCAAATCACCATGAAGAGAGAGGAGTGGGATTGTCATTTTTGAGATTATAATTGTTACCAAAATCCCCTGGATCAAAGAATGTTTGATCCCTCTGAGACTACCTCTACCATGTGGATTGCTAGAAACTGGGAATAGCAGGTTCAGATCAAGAGTGCTCTTGGAATCATTGACACTACCTGTTTCTGGATCCACCAACAAACCACTGTGCCATCCAAGAAAAAAAACACTGTTACTCAGGATTTCCTATCTGAACAGCTATGTATGTATTAAGTAAAATACTTTGATTACCTGAGCATTGACTTGGTATTTGACAAATGAAACAGTAAATTCACCTAGCCTTACAAGGTTCTTCAATAATCAGATCTTAGAAAAGAACAGGAAAAAGAAAAAAGATTTAGAATTCCAAAAGAAAGGCAATCATGGTATGCAACTAATTTTAAAGCATATAAATACTAAACAGATGTATTGTTTTAATGCCCTAATGTTCACTGGCACTTTTCTAAAAGATCTGATGTCGTCCAGCATGTGGTCTGGAAATGTTTCTGCTGCTGACTGCCATAGCTTCAAGCTTTAGGGATTTGTCTATTGGAGGACTGAGTTCTTTCTGTTAATGCTGCTACAAACAACAATCACTGTTATTTCACCATACTAATGATGACAATATACATATATTGATAAACTTTAACATTTCTCAGTTCAGCTGAATATCAGCTTCTTAAAAGGTGCTTCTTTCCATATCCAGATGAGAGACATGTCTTTCAAAGACAACCTATTCATTGTCCTCCCTCTTCCCTTCACACTATTAACTGTTTTAGATTATTCCCTTCTTGATTATCTCTGATTCCAGATGTCTCGGCAACCTTCCTTTTGTTTCTAAAGAGTCAAAGTGCCACTGATTCACACTATGAGAAGGAAATACAAGTTTCCACTGCGTATTTTCAAGCATATGAAAGGGCACAGAGCCCCTGGAATTCCTCAGACTTGTGACTCACTGTGAGATGGAAAGAAAAAAAAAAATCCTCTGTTAGCATTGTTTGTAAAGCCTGCTTCACTCCTGTTCCACTATGTATCTCAGATGCTCTGAGTATTTGTCAGGCCTTTTCTAATATTTGACTTTCCTACAAGGGTTTTTTTCAGCTCAGTCATACAAAACAGTCATTGAACAGGTATCATATATACCACTATTCCAAGGATTCTAAGCACAGCTCAGAGGATTTTCCACGTGAATCACAACTTCTTATGAGGGATACACATGAAACACTACAGAGATCTCTAGAGATTTCTAGGAAATTTCTATATCCATTTGCTCATGGAGGGACCAATTACCGTGGTAAATCATCTGCTGAAGAATGTCTTGTGTCAGTTTTCAGTGAAAACAGAATAGTTTAGATCTTGGATTTTGTGTTTTTTCTGTACTCGAAAACAATTCTCTTAAGTTAAATGTGTAATCACAAGACTTGGGGTCTCATATAAACAATGTCAAACACAGAAAATTATTTGATATTTCCACATCCCATATGCTGCACATGTAAGTTTTGTGGCACTGTAACTGAAGAATTTTTAATATAAATGTTGCTCATCCCTCTGACACAGAGCTTACAACTGAGCCCAAGAATTGTATCCAGCAAGCAGTTTTTGGAATGTATTGGTTGCTGGGTTCCAATCAAAACTGCCCATTTGCCAAGATGAAAAAGACAAACACTTAGATCAGCAGCTACACCTTAAAAGAATGAAAGAGAACAATTAAATTTCAGCTGCTGTTGTAGATCTGTGCAATTCCAACAGTCTAACAGCAAGTAGATTTTTGCGGGGGTAACAGCTCTGCATAGAGGTACCTTAAAGGCAGATTGGACACTTGATGGAGTTCTACTGTGTTTAAAAACCATGACAATGACTTTAGTCATACTTGTCACATGTACACCCACAGGAGAGTTTTTTAAGAAGCAAGCGAGCAAGTCATGTAAGCAAGGCAAGCTTGCATACACCAGTGGACTGAAAAAACACCGCTCACAATTATTAACCACTCACCATCAATTGTCACTCATCACCTACAGCCACCTTATACTGGTCACATTTATAGAAGTGTTTGCATTGCAGCTCTGGAAGTCCCCAACTTCTAATTTAATGTTTCCAAAACATGTAAGAAAGCATTTTATGCCTGCTTGGATAGACCCATAGAAACACAAGGAGGAACAACCACCAAAGTTCTGTTTTTTTTGTTTGTNCCCCCCCCCCCCCCCCCCCAGTTTTTCTGAAGTCAGGCCATCCCCCAGCATGCAACAGTTATCAGAGCACACATGTGCCCCATTGAGCATTAGCTGACATTTTTGTTGAGTTGTTTTAGTGCTTACAGTTACTTTATATTCTACCACTCAGTGGGGATCTACCCTAATTTCAAAAACTGCCACGCTGCTTACTTTTAAAAGTTTCCATTAGCAAGGATACTGTAAAAAAACACATTCTGGGACTGTTACAGTACAATTGGCTATTATGAACAGTTCTATGCTCACTATATTTTTAACAGGAAAACAGTTATCCATTTAAAATGTCTTGCTCATTTCTGAAACACAAAATGAAGAAACATGTTTTACGGCAGTACCATCAACTACTATTTACATACACTCCCAAACCATTTAATGGAGTATTTCTTGCTTTACTACTATTAGAAGCTACCTGGCATCAGAAGCACAAGCCTAGTTTAACTAAATAAAAAGCAATGAAGTATATTACATACACTTGACATACAAAGTGGTACGGTAAGTTAAAGTCAGGTCCATTCATCTTAAAAGATTCTGATGACTCTTAGTATACAAGTATCAGTTAAAACAAGAAAGATGCTTTATATTACTGCTAAGTATGACTACTAAGCAGACAACTATACTTGGATGAACATGGAGGAATTCTGATAACTGACATTTATACTGATTCACATCATAGTCCAGTTACAGTAGAAGCTGTGGTTGCAGAGCTGCTGATTCTCTGGGAGACTAATTTAAGCAGAGTTCCACAGCATATGCATTCACAATGTGCTGGAGAGCTAAACCCCTCAAGAACAAGGGGTATGACAGCTACTGGACTTCAGTTCCCACATGGGACACCACTTCTTGCAGATGTTTTGTACTGCTTTCTTCCTCCCAAAACAGTATCAAGAGTGAGAAGAGATCTCGAATCCTTTTAGTCTTCGCAAAGCCAGGTAACATATCCCTTGGTTTTTTGTTGTTGTTGTTGTTTTGTTTGTTGTTTTGTGTTTGGTTTTGTTTGATGTTTTTTGTTTTGTTTTGTTTTGTTTTTTCCCCCCAACAAGTTTCTGTAGCATGGAGAAGAGGAGAAAGCTACTGAAACTTGCTTGTCAGCAAGTTAGCAAAAGTGTTTTTTGGCCCTTACCGATTACCATAGTATGGAAACATGGCATACGAGGCACCAGACTTCTAATACACACTATCCAGGTGAGGCAGCATTCCTTCATACCAACAGTGCCAAATTCGTCTCATGAGAAAGCAGAAATTGTGCTAAAGGATTTGCCCTTCCTTTCTAATGCAAATACTTTCTATTATTACCAGAACTAGACTGAAGAATTAATGAAGGGTTAATTCATACGTCTAAGCTGAAACTGAACATGGATGTACCTGAAATGGCACACTGAGCAACAGATCACAATGATACACTAAGGAAGGCTTTCGGGAAAGAGATTCGGGAGCAATCATCTGTCTGTCAGTAGGACTATCTAGACTACTTCTAAACTTCAGTCCTTAGTCTTGTATAAGTAGAATACCTAAACCAATCAAGATATTTTATATATCAGACAAAAACAGGGAATGAAATTGCTCCAAAATGTAATCAGTCCGCAAGAAAGTAATGCAACACTAAGAAGACCAGATAGATAGCTTCTAGTAAACTGCATCACTCACCATCCAGATGGGGTCAATGCAATTTGCATCAATTTTCATCAGTGATAGTACTCTTGAAGTATACTAAATTTGTGGACTGGTTCATCTGTCAGCTTAGTTTACTTAGAAGCATTAGTTAGATCCTGAACCACAGGAACAGGAAAAAGGGAAAAGTAGGATGAAGGTCTAACACATAATCTAGTAGTAAAATATCTACCTGATACTTTCCAGGCACATTATATTTCAATACATCAAACTCTCCAAGAAGATAGCTGTGTTGCTGCTGTAGCTTTTCTGTAACACACATAAAGACAGAATTCACAAAGTTTAATGACTAGAGGAAAGCTATAGCCATACAACAGTGCAAGTCTTGGAGAATTTTTTATTTCATTGGCGCAAGTGGTTAATTCAAAGCTTTTGGCAAGCACATCCATGTTAAAGGAGCAATCAAGAAAGGGCAGCAACAGCGAAAAGAGGATAAGCATTACAAAACAAAATTCTTTTATAGGCCAAATATAGTAATGGTGTGACAGGTGTAAAGTAAAGTTTAGATTTTACATCAGCCTTCAGGTGGTAGCTTACAGCTATGTGTGTTCAGCACTGGGTGACTGAATAACCATGTAACAGCCAGCTATCTGTCCCTTCTCTTTAGCCCCAGCAAAGCTTTGTCTTAAAAAGAAAGAAACAAACTGGCTACAGAGATTGTACTTTTTTTTCTTTTTTTTTTTTTTTATTGCAGGGTGGGGGTGCATGAAGCAATGGCAATTCCTAGATAGTGCAATTGCAATGGCTGCAAAAAAATGAAAAAGTTCTGCAGCAAATGCCCCTTTGTCCACACCACAAACACCACTTCATACTTTGGAATGGCAGTAAGATACGGATAACTCTTAAGAAAAAGGCTGTATTGTGAAGAGGCCTTTGCTCAGTCTAAGGAGTTGAGCAGAGTCTATTCACCAGTCATCTGCTCTCCTGCAGAAAAGTGCCCTAAGTTGTAACTTGCATTACTGGCTAGAAAATCAGAAAAAATATACCTCAAGAAGCCATCGAAAAATTTCAGTCGCATCCATGAGGACCTTCCAGAGTTATGCTCTGTTTTTGCAAATGCATAGTCGTAACATATTTGGCTTCTCTTGTGGAAGCAGCACAACACACAGGCTCTGTGCAAAAGCTCTGAAGCTGATAGCTACCAAAATTTACTAGTCAAACATGGACCAGCCAAGAGATTTCTAAAGATACAGTAATTTTTGAGCTGAAGTCCTAGGCTTTAGACATTTTAAAAGTGTGTTTCTATCATGATCAGCCTTAACTAGGCTATTTGATTGCAGTAACTTAACAACCTTTTAAATCTTCCTCTATAAAAACCTCGTAACTTAAAAGTGATTTTGTACTCCTTTTAAATGTCAATTTGCAGCTTCTTAAACTGCTTAATCAATTTTCAATCAATTTAGCTATTGGTCCTCAGGCAGCATGGCAGTGCTGAAATTGGAATTAAGAATCACAGAATAGTTAAGACTGGCACAGATTTTGAGAGGTCTGCATCACAACATGCTGCTTTGTATCAGATTAGATCAGATTGCTCAGGGCTTTAGTCTGCCTGTTCTTGAAATCCCTGAAGGATGGAGACAGTACAATCTCTCTTCTTTCCTCTCAACTGCTTTATTGTCCTCACTCAGAAAACTGTTTCATTATGTCAAGTCAGAAAAGAAGTTAATTTTCTGTTAACTTCAACAAAATTCTCTGACTTCTGACCATCTTCTCATTTTAACCTATGTACCTGACAAGGAAATCATGTGGTGGTATTCTCCAACCTCTGTTATGTTGGAGGTCAGTTTAGAGTAAATGACATAATCCCCTGTGGTCTTAAATATCTGCATATTTTTCCCAGTGATTCTTATAACAAAAAAAAAAAAAAAAAAAAACCGACAAAAAAACAACTCCATTGCATTGACCAGAATATGCAAATAGGGCAGAATTGGTCCCAATTTAAGGCTTCAATGAGTAGAGGACAAAACTTAAAGCAACTGAATTTATCTTATTTGGGAATTATGACCTGAAGAGGGCATAGAACAATAGAAGCACTTGCTTTCTTAACTCCTTTTTTGACACTCCCCAAAGACACGGGGAGAAAGCTGACAATTACAGTTCAATGAAACCTATATGTGTCCCAAGGACCTACAGTTTTTGACTCTTAAATATTTCTTCAGACTGTTTCCCAAAAGCACAGAGACAAAAAAAGTAGGGAGTTGGAAGAAAAGGAGTCTTAATATTTCTTGAGTCTAAGGAATATTTAGGTTGTCTATAGGAGCCTGAGAAACATATCCGTTGAATAGTGTTAAATAGTGAGATTAGCAGGTGCCTGGAAGAGCAACTAGTACTTCCTGAAGAAAAAGAGTTTACCCTAAAGCTAAATTAACTTCAAGTACATTACAAAAACTCATGTTGGGGACTAATACAAATAGCTTCACAGGAGTGGCCTGAGCAGGCATACAGATTCAACTCTGTTCTGTTCCTGCTTTCCCATCCACTGAGGGCTGAGACAGGTCTGTATTGGTTACATGCAGAATGTGTTGCCAGAGTTATCAGTCTCTTACATGTCTTTAATCTACTTAAAATAGATAAAAGAAATTGAGAATAATGGAAATAATAGCAAGAATGTGATCATGTCTGCAACCCTCTACAGACTGTGAGGCCATTTTACAAAGACAGTTTTCCTATACAAAGAAGTGCCCTGATATTCAGCACCTATTTTTGTCACCTGCACACAATTCTTGACCGTTCTTCTGTTCCCATACAAGGCTCCCTTGTTTCCTGCCAGCTAGTTCAGATATTCAGTAGGAGAGTGGTTGAGAGAAGACGCCCTTTACCAGAAAATAAATAGACAAGTATGACTGGAGGAAGACAGGAAATAGCATCAGATGACAGGACCTACGACTGGTAAGAGGCCAGGGGCCATCATGAGGGGGTTAAATATAACATTTATAACAATTTACAACTCAATTGCATTTGTGGTCTTCTTTTCAAACCACAGTGGAAAAACAGCCCAATCTCGAAATGGAAGATTCCACCGTACCTGGTCATCCCTCTTCTGAAATTATTTTCCTTGAATTCTCAGTGAAATCTGTGCTTAATCACAGTTCTTGAAATTCCTTTTTTGATAGTTTGCATGAGATATGTCAAATGAAAGAGGAAAAGTTTAATAGGATTAAGCTGTGAAAGGTGTACTCAGGGTTTCTGTGATCAGTTCTATTTAATCCCAGTCTGGGTCTCTTCACCAAATTTATTTGCTAACAGAAAAGTCAGCCCAAATACCATTCACTAGACATAACCTTTTCTTTCCAGAACAATTCTCTGCAGACTAGAAAGATTCAAATTAATCTCTTTAAATTACAACTACTCAGTGCTTTAAAACTGTTGCATTATCAGTAAGGACATATATAAGACCATTTTGTTTTCTTTCAGCTGCTTTAAAGATTTAACAATCATCATTTTCATTGCAATTAATTTATCTGAACAAAAACAAAGGTTTGCATTAGTACTATGTGTCTTACCTGTTCATGCATCTAATCAAAGGCTGCTGCAGAACACACAGGAGCAACACAATAACAAAGGCGCTCTCTCTGATCAATTGTGAAATACAAAGCATGTAACAATACACATGCTGAATGATTGCATTACACTCAACAGCTTTATAAGCAGTACTTAGACAGGTGGCAGGTAGTATCATCTCCACTTTACAAATAGGTGATTGATGTGCAAATAAATCAGAAGATTCTCTTGAAGGAAATGTAACTTACCCCAGGAACAGAACCAAACTTCCCAAGGACTGTTTTTGGGTGCCTAACTAGAAATGGCGCCCAACCTCGTGGGGCTCTAGGTCAGACTGATATTCAGTCTGCTCCTGGAAACCCTCAGGGGCTTCACCTGCCAGCTGCTGGCCACAGCTGCGGGACCAGCGGTCCCCTCTGCAACGCCGTGCTTCAACGTGCAACCCTTGCGCGGACGGACCAGCATCTGCCCTTCGGGCAGCACTCAGCTGGATTGGAAGTGAGCGCAGGGAAGCAGATCCTCTCCCTCAAAACTCCATAACTGCCCCAAAAAGCCATGTTACCGCCCCAGTTTCGTTATTAAGCTTTGGCGCTCTGGGGTCGGTAGATTCTAAGATCGCAAAGCAGAACTACCACCGTTTAAACTATTTCTTAAAGTCCTGCGACAATCCCATCGAAAAAAAGTCTTTAAAAGTTCTGGCAAAGTGGATGGCTCACCGTGGCAATTTTATAAAAATCCCCATCACTTATAAAGAGTGGAGCAGAATAGGCTTTGCTTTGTGGGATGCGTCAAAGCACCACCATGACTCGGAAGCAGCCGCGGCTTTGGCAGCGTGGACTGCGGTACTCCGCCAGTTCCCAAAACCCCTGAAACAGCACCCTTTGGGTTCTCTCCCGCCTCCCTCTAATAATAGCCCTGACAGCTCCAACCACTGCACGGGAGTGGGATGGGAGGGAATGCAGCGCGCTGTGGACATCAGCTCAGCATCAAGTGCCGGCGCAGCTCCGGGAGTGAGTGGCGGCGGAGCGCCAAGTGGCGGCGACCTGCCGTTTTTTCGGGACAGCCAGATCCACCCCCCAGCTACTCCACCACGGCTTCTCCACTGAGACCCCAGGTTTTCCCGCCTCTTCTCCATCCTATCCCTGGGACTCTCAGGACCATCGTGAAATGGCAGGGGGGTGGGGAACACTGCATGCCTTGCGACAATATGGGTGACGTCAGGAGACATGGATTGACAACACGTGTAGCCCCACCTACGGCTGTGCCCCCTCCCACTAATCCCTTTCCATGGCACGCCCACAACTCATGGGATAACCGCGCCCACCACTGGGCAGGTCCCAAGTGAGGTCACTGGCCTGACTCCACCTGCTTAAGGGGGCGGGGCCCATGGCCCTTCTGGCCCGGATGTGCAGGCCACGCCCCAATATGGCGCTGCCCATGAGCTGGGGCCTACCCCACAGGCCCCCAGCCTTGCTAGGTCCCATGCCCCCCAGGCCCTAAGCTACAACACCAGCCAAGGGGAGGCACTCAACCACCAGCCACCGAGGGACACCACACCCGGCTACCCCTCACTTCACTCACTGCCTTGGCACCCAGTACCAGCAGCACAACCCCCCATAGCAAGCACAGCCAAGCCATCTACCAGCTACCTTCCCCCACTGTCTCCCAATAATCCCTTCCCTTCTAACAACAACTCTGCCTTCGATGATCGATGGCAGACAGCGAAGAGGGAGGCAGAAACAGCTGGGGATTTAGAAATGCTTGGCAATTTTCCTGTGTTTTATGACAATGGTCGACCTCCTACCTGGGAGCCTCTTCACTACCCAGTGATGAAAGGCATTAAAAAGGCTACCCAGGAGTATGGAGTGTTGGCACCCTTTACCATGGGGCTTTTAAATTCCTTTTTTGCTGGTTGTTTTAACCCCTCATGACATCAGGGCGGTACTGGGTGGTATTTTAAATGAGCTGCAAATGTCTATGTGGGAGAATGAGTGGAGGCGTAAGGTCACCAAGCTGGTAGAGACTGATTACCACAACTCGGGCACCCCCATGGCACAAGCCATTGACTCCTTCTTGGGACTGGGACACTTTACAGATCCTCACATACAGGCAAGGTTACCACCACAACAACTCAACGCTGGGAAACACCTTGCCTTAGAAGCCCTCCAGGCAGTCAGCGAAGTCACCAAGACCACACCGTCATTCATGAAAGTCGTTCAGGAACCTGGTGAATCATTCACCAAGTTTGCTGAATGGCTACGAGAGTCCATCAACAGACAAGTCCACCACCTAGACTCCCAGAACAAGATCTTCAACAGACTGGTGATAGAACACGCCAATGCCAACTGCCAGCGCATCCTCAGACCACTTAAAGATCCAACCAACATCAATATGATCAAGGCCTGTAAAGATGTCAACACCACAACAGTCCAGCGAGAGCTTGCTGAGGAGTCAATGGCATGACTTTTAGAGACACATACTGAGCTAATATCCCAGGCGGTGGCTCAGGCTATGACAAACATTATGGGCACCAGATGCCTTCATTGCTTTAAGGAAGGACACTGGTCCAAGGACTGTCCCCTACTTAATGACTTCCCTCCACCTGATACCCTCTGTCCCTGGTGCCACAAGGGTTATCATTGGGCACATCATTGTAGGTCTCTTTATGATACAGAGGGAAGACCTCTGTCACCAAGGTCTTCCCCATAATTAGACAAAGGACAGGGTCAGTGAAACGGAGGGACGAGAGCCAAGGAGGGGGGCGTGAAGACTCCCAATCTCCCCTGTTTTGTTGATTTTTTTCATTGTCTGTTGCCTTCTTAGTTGTATGAAGCGTTTTATGTTCAAGTCAGTTTCAGTTAATGTCATTTCTAATTTAATTAAGAA
>VXAU01003431.1:9249-32215 GCA_013399695.1 Formicarius rufipectus | reverse complement strand
GGATGAATCTGTCTGCTGCTAACTAGAGACTGCCACAACCACCAGCTACCCATTGTCATGGAGCTGTTGTTTTTAAAACGTTTTTATACTGGTCAGGTGTTATAGTTAGGATAGAAGATGTATTAGATAGATAATTATTACCATTCAATTACCTGTTTGTTCAATTGTTCCGATTGGTTCTGGGAACCCTGGTTACAGCCCCCTGATTGGTTCTTGCACCCCTAAAACCCCATAGGCTGGCCAGGGGGGCAATACAGCACCACCATACAAGATTAGCCACCCCTCAGTTTTCTCTTATAAGTTATAAACCCTCCTTCCCTTTTCCTTTTGTGTCGTGATCTGCCCCTAACTCCACTCAAGTTCTAGAATCCTCCGACCGAACCCTATAAGAGTCCCATGAGCCCCTAATAAACCATTCACACCTGTTCCTACCCCACGTTGTGTGGACCATTCCTTCTTCCCTCGGTGGACCGTGACATCATACCTTGCACAATTTTTCTGAACCCTCCTCCTCCCCACCTGCTGTTTAACAGCTTGATTATCCCTAAAAATGAAGGTGGGAAGAGAACATGCTTAGTATACAGAATGAAAGGCATTTTATGCTTTAGGACGTCTTCCTTGCACTTACTTACTCTCGTAGGAAATATATTCTCATTGTTGATTTGCACCTCGATCCAGTCCATGAGAAGATTCATATATTGGGGTGCTGGCAATGCTGTGGGCTTCTTGTACTTCACATTATCCTGCCACCGGTACTCATACTTAGGGCCTCCAGACATCACTGGGCAGCTCCTCTCTGTGCAGAACTCACAGATAGTTCCATAAATGAGGTTGATCCTATTGAAGAAGTCAACCACATGAACAGCTACCCAATCATTTTGGTCTTCTCCACTTGGCAACTGCACGGCTGCTCTCAAGTCCACTCCTGAATTGAGAGATGCCTGCGCTTGTTTGTGAAGTTCAAACCTCTGGGTTCCAGGTTCAAACTTGCGTTTTGGGCGGAAAGTCTTATCTTTACTAAAGACTTGCTTGAGTGCTATGGACATGTCTGTTAATCTTCCACTCTGTAGCAGCTGGCAGAAGAGCACGTCTGAGATCTAGTGCAGGTATCTGAAAAAAGTTGCTCCCTACCACAGGTCCTCGAGGCCCTGCTTTTTTTCCCAGAGAAGCTCGTATCAACTTTGGAGCAATCTATTAACTCTTCCTCTTGAAAGCCTCCCCAAAAGGCTTCATGTCCCTAAGGATATAGAAACAATACACATAAGTGGTAAGCTCAAGTCTGGTCCTGTCAGTTTGTCACTGTTTTACCATAATTTTCAGTAATTATAAACTGAAAAGAAAATGTGTAACAAGTTAGCCTTAAAAACTGGCCAACCTCTACCTTTATGACAATTTAAAAGTAAAAAATGCCTCATTTTTCAAATTAAGGAATGAACTTTCATGCTTTTTAAAAAATACCTACCAAAATAGAGGCTCTTAAGTTATAAAGTTGGGATTTCAGTAAATCTTAAATAATCTCCTAATTTTAAACCCAACCTTTCCACTTTGCTGCATTTTTACAGTCACTGCATAGCATACAACATGTATGTATAAGATTAGTAGACAAAATGCTATGCAAAGATTTAAAAGATTTATCCAACTGCTCCTAAAGTGACCACTGGTGTCTCAAAGACTCGCCATAGCTGCAGCGCTCTTCTCTGTTGGGGAAAAAACCTCCCCAAGCAACACTTTTCCTTATTTGTTATTTATTTTAAATTATCGAGCTGTTTGCTTTTGCAAACATCATAGAATCTAGTTAGGGTGAAAACTACAGTATTGCATAGACATAATTCTGGTTGCCCACTGAACTGCAGATTATTACTTTTCTCCTGACTCACCTTCAAAAATTCAGTAGTGGACTTAGTTTTCTATTGGGTTGTGCAGAATTTTTAAAAAGCAACCCTGAAGCTGTCACTTCTTTTATAGCTCTATTCATCTTCTCTACAGGGGAATGCTTGGCATGGTTGTTCTTACATAAGGAAGAGTATAGACTTTGTGTTGTTCCATCTAACCTACTCTGGAAACAAAGAATGGTTTTAACAGTGAACAAGGCTGAAAAAATAAATTACTGCATTAGAGCTTCGTTTGCTTTTATACTTGAAAAAGAGTATGTCATGACTAAATGTAGGCAATATTTAGGTGAAAGGGTAAATAGGTGCTGTCTCAGACTTCTGTTTCAGTACTGAAGATTTTATTAATAAAGACAGAGAATAAATACTTAATTCTGTGCATTATTTAATTATTTCAATCTGGTGTGGTACACACCATGCCCTCTCAATACAATGGAAGCACTGTAAATAATCCTTTGTCAAATAACCAAAAGACTAGCTTCCAGCCAATTCGTCAGCAAGCAGTAGTTAGAAAAAAGCAGCAGGTTTTAACTCTTGCTGATGGCATGACAAAGATACTCCACTCATGACTTTATAAACAGTCATTCTTTCTGAGCTAGTTTGGGAATGAACTCCAGGGAGACTACAGCAATATCCGACACACTTGCTGAGTAATGTTCAAAGACAGAAATCCTGAATGATCAAATCTAGAGATCCTGAAACCTGACAAAGGCCACAGAAACAAGACTAAAGAAAATTAGCCTTGGAACAGTTAAGTGCTGGCAGGAAATGAAGGTACTTTTAAACAGTCAACAGTCAACTCTGCCCTGCAGTTTGTTGTTTGTTACTAAACCTCATAACCTGCTCTCAAATACTCAGTGGAAGACAACTGTTTATTTAAAAGCGTTTCAAATAACAGGTGAGTACTGCTGAGCAGTCTGAGCTTGTGACTGACATACTTGGAGATGGCATGGAGCCACTGTCCCAGTTTGCAGTAATAAGGAGATTAACACTAGAGTTTTACAGCTCAGGCAACTACTTTTTCTCCTCCATTTTAATATACTTGGTGGTCTTATGTGGTTACTTTGACTGACTTCCTCACCTGGAAATATTCTTCACAACACATAAGCTATTTTTATTTAAAATAATAAGCTGAGCACCAAATAGAACTCGTCTTCAAAAGAAACATTTTAAAGCACAGTATCCACTGCTGTAAAACCTATTCCAAGTAAAACAGAACAAACTGTATTTTATAAACTATTCTGTACTGTATAAGCAAACATAATCTCTGAAATACCTTTTTTGCATCCTGCTTTTTGATAGTATTTGCTGTCTAATTAAGCTCTGTCTTCACTCAAAAGCTAACAGAAATTAACAAAGATAAAACAAGAATTTAGGCTTTCCTGAACAGTTACATACATCATTACCATTATTTCCCTAGAATAAATAAGCTTTCACTTTACTCACAGGAGACAAAAGAACATGCTTACCTGATTTTCAGAAGAGATTAAATACATACACTTTAGCTTTGGATCCTTCAGAGGCTGACACTAATGGGCAGGCTCTAGCTAAAACCTTTGGGCACTAAGAGCATCTTTACTGCTTAGGCAATAAAGTGGCTGAGTTAATGGTAGCATGGCCACTCCTCTGTTTAGAACTGAATCACTGACCCACGGCCAGAACTCATTCACCATTAGACTTCCATCATGCTGGTGTACTGTGTTTCAATCAACAATCAAAGACAAGAGGTTTGCCATTCCATCCCAAATCACATACTGTCAATTAAAACTTTGTACTGGAAGACAAAGACATGAGTGAGAAATGCTCCCAGTTTCATTATCTCAATAGGTACTGGGAGACTTACTTCATAGTTGAAAGCTGTGAACAATGCTGTGGTATCAGTTAGACTGGATCACAACTCCTTGAAATCTGTGGTACAATACCAGCCATCCTCTTTCTACATAAAATTAAATTTGACTATTGCTAACAGATACTTTGCAGTTTACTGTCAATGTCCACAGAACTGCTTCTGACTTATACTTGTGTCAAAAGTTATAGAAACTGGCTTCTGATCTTCTATGACAGGTCCTAACTATACAATGGGGTATAAGGAATTATGTTGCCACTCCTGGTATTTGGCTTAATTGTATATAGAGACAGTGTTCTGCATGTTCTTCTGAACTAGACAATGTATGAATGTCCTGATGTGGGCAGTTCAGAGAGGTAACACTCCTTCCAATCATTCAGTTTCTTTTCCTCCTTCCCAGAGCAATGTATTTCTGAAGATTTTGACAGTAAACAACAGTTTTTCCTGATGGACTATTCCATAGTATGAATAATACAGCTGGGTCAATTTCCTTGCTGACAGAGCCATGACTGAGAATGGTAACCACTGATTTGGAGATGATCTCAGAACAGAAAACCAGATCTTACAAGTTTAATCTATGGCATCAGCACAATGGAGGTCAATACTGTCCCCAGCCTTATGCATATACAGAGTCAGCACTTTAGTCTAAATATCAGGTATACCAATGTCTGGAAATAATACATCAGTGCCATCCATGCAGATTCCATTAAAAAAAAAAAATCCACAACAAACCACACACTGTGCTCACCATCATATCTGAGTCACTGCTAAGTTAAAAGCATACTATATAATACTGTCATGTATTTTCTATTAGAGAACAGGTAACAAGAATGCTACGTGACACACTGTTTACAGACACATACCTTCGATCACACCACTCTAATGAGCAACACACAGGCATTAGAGATCTACTGGGAAGGTAGCTGGTATAATTCTTGTTTTATTAAACCAGAAAGTGAGGAAACATGACTTCTCCAGCACCAAACATACAGTGAACTGTCTATTCAGCAGAATACTGTATAAAAATCCACTCTACATCAGCTGGTGTTTACATTTTTCTTTCCAAAATCTATGTCTCCATTCCTAATTCTTTAAGTAGTGATACTGGTTTAAAGGCAATTTCCTTTTCTCTGAAGCTACTGGGATTACCTTACACTAATAACCATGATAACAACAGAGAATAATCACATTTTCCATGGACATATTAGGCAATATTTCATTGAAATATTGCATTTTTGTAATCCAGTGCTTTATTTACAGGCATTTAACTTGACTTCTTTCAACAAAGTTCCCTTCTACACAGATTACAAAAAGAAGCCACTTTCCTTTTAGAAAAACTGGTTGTACAAAACAATTAGAAACTGACAAAAACAGAGGTCATTTCTATGATGAAGCTGTTTGATAGCAGCAGAATCAGGTGTAACTGCTCAAATCATAGATGACAGGTGCTGGGTTTTTAGGCAACTGAAGCATGTATATGAAAATGGAGAATAAATGTTTGTGTTTTAACAGAGGATTGATCTCTTGTACAGTATCATTCTAGTGCCTTTCACAAGTATTAAATCCAATTACATCTCATCTGAAGTTATGTAAAACTGATCACCATGAAGATACTCAAAGTACTTTGGCACTTCTTCACTACAAGGTTATATTGTTACAGCATTCATGGCAAATTTGTCAGGAACACTGATTTACTGTAGCATATGGTTTAAGGTGAACTGAAATAGGTATATCTCAGAACTACAGGAAAAAAGCTCTAAAAAAAATACATGACAGAGTACACTGAATTTCAGCTTCTGACCCTCTATCATACAGGAATTTAAGGTCTTGATTCTTACAGACTGATAACTGATGCAGGCACACGTATGACCACATTTTCTTCCCTGAAAACTCAGTCCTGCTTTCCCTTCTCTCCCTTCAAGTTCCTACCTTCTTGCCATTTCCCTAATATATCCCCTTCCAGGGAGCTGTATAAGACTCAGATGGAAACCACAATAATTACAATTTTTCATCCCAGTCAACTTCTTTGATTCTGTGCTTGACCATGCAAAACAGGGAGAAGGACAACCTAAGGAAAGGTCTGTGTGGAAGGCACAGAGTAAGACAGATGGAATAAAAGCCCATGGGAGTGGTTATTTAACTGTGGCCACTTAAGTGAATCACAGTGTTTGCCATGATAATTTCAGACCTCCCAAACCTTTAATACAGATGGGGAACTCCCTTTAGCTCAAGCACCTGCTGAGGGTGAAGTGTGATGGACTGACAGCTCACAGTGAAGCATGCAGTTCTGACAGTCCCTGTGAATCCTGGGTTTTTATTACACACCCAGGTTTTTCCAGCTCTCTCCCTGATTCACAGGCCTTGTCTGGTCTGATCTGTGGCTAGCACACGTGCAAGCACAGTCACGAAACCACATTCTCTCTAAGTACACAGCCTCTGCTTTCAGTTATCAAGCCTCTGTGACCTGCTACATCCTTCCACCACTGTGAAAGCAAAGCCTTTATGACTTGCATGTACCTCGCTCCTCCAGCTGCTATTATAATCATAGTTCTTGTGTATATACAGCTGACCATACTGGTGAATTGGGTGGGTCAGCTTGCTTAAAGCAGTATTAGTAAAAATAGAACCACCCCACTAACCCCGTTTCTGCCCAAATCATTCCGTGTCTGTGGACAGAAGCCTCAGCACAACAGTGAATAGTTGATAGGCTTCTTCAGTATGCACGTTGTAGCATTTGCTGCAACAGTTACTCTTCATTCTTTTAAAATCAGTATACAAAGCATGGTGATATTGAGCTGTGGTTGATCTTCAAAAATATCTTTCTTCAGTTCAGCTCAATTCCGTAATCTACATTTTGGCTTTTAAAAACACTTGCACAACTGCGTAGACACTGAGAGTGTTAAAATATGATTTCTTGCTCACTCCTACACTATCAAATCAATCACACAATTCCAACATAAAAGCCTAAAAGTAAATTCCCTCACAGCTGTAGAAAAAATAGCAGCCAGTTCATGTGAGTGGTAGGGAACTGCAAAATATGCACACATAGAAATGTGTTTAGACCTCATGTAATGGCCTTCTGTACAAGGTAATTAAACTGGCTTATCTGCTAGATGCTAGTGGTTTATGTCCTACTCTGTGCACAGTGGCCAAACTCAGTTTTATTTTTGGTCTAAATCTAAGCTTTAGGAAACTACACACGTGTTTCATTTTAAGAAAAGAAGCCAAAATAATACATTCCATCTTAGTGACATTTCAAATAAAACCACTCAGTTTCTTGTCCAATGAAAGCATACAAAAAACCTGAGGTACAATGTCAGAATCAAGTTACAAACACTATGCTAGCAGTGACAAATAACTAACACTCCATGAAGAAAACAGGACTTCCTGCATGCATAGACATTGAAAAGAAGGATGCAAAAAGATCAGCTGACACCCATTCAGATCTCTTAGCCTTAGTCTGGCTTTTCCCAGGAAAGCTCAAGTTAACGTGGGCAGATAGCAGAGAGGAAGGTTAGTGATGAAGTGCCTTAGCAACTGTTCTAAGAGGTTAAGGATATCAGAGGTGTTTTCCACAGCAAAGATCTGCAAGGAGGTTATGACAACTTCAGCTGGTGTGCTTCAACCTTTCTCACAAGTGCTAATAATTCTCAACATGGGCATGATGACTTTCAATTGCAAAAAATTACCCTTAGCTCCATGTTTTTGAGAAACAAAATTTGCCTAAAATTATGTGGGAATCACTGCAGCCCCTTGAACTGACTGATGATGATGATCATGATCTTCCAATTATTTACATCATAAATCTAAAACTTTGTCCTGAAATAGAGCTCCAGCAGATACACCACCAAATTCATTAACCTTAAAACACATGTCTGCATGCTTATCAGAAAAGCCAAGTGTATGAAATAACAGAAGAAATCTGTTTCCCGTGGTTTGGATCAAAGAACTCAATATAGCAGAGAGGAAGACTGGTAGCAACTACAGTTGATTCTGGACATTTTCAAACTCATACCGAGAAGACATAAAGTCAAGGTATTTGTATGCATGCCTTTTGAAGAATGCAAAAAATTTCACAGATCTGAGAGATGATAGGTTTGTAGGTTAAGGGCCTGGTGATAGACTGCAACTTGGCGAGTGATACAGTGCTTCAGCAGGATGCCATCACATGGCACAGCCTCTGCAGGTGGTGGTGGGTCATAAGCATCTAGCTGTGGGATGTGTGCCTTCATAATCCAAAGAAATAATCCATATTGCTGATTTGTATTTTTGTCTTAACTTGGAGGTCTGAAGTTGATGGCTGAAGAGATTTTTCTCTGGAGAACAATTCTGATCACCACTCTGCAACTTTAGCATGTTCAACCTTAGCATTTGGCCAAAAAGATCTACTACTAAATACAGGTAAAAAAATTAGGCAATCTGCTAAATAAAAACAGAATACCTGGGGCAGGGCAATTATCCACACTTCAGAGCTCTAAATCAGCAGCCTTGCAGGACTCGGAGGAAAAAAACTTTTTCCTTTGCCATCTGTGATACCTGAAATACAAAAGAAAATAAAGGAAGTCAGAGACCTGATATACCAAACAATTAATATTGGAAAGCACACTTGAGGGTAATAACTACTTCCTGTGAGGACTGCTAGCCTCCTCTCCAATTCACAATACAACGGTTGCTGTAAGAAGGATTGCTCACCTGGAGAGAGTTTCAGACAGAAAAAATGTGCTGCCCTTTAATGAAAGTGAGCAGATAATAATTAGTCAGGACTATATTGACTGGATAGCTCTGCACACACCATGAAGTACCAGCACCGGACAAGTAAGGCATTAGCAGTATGTTCTAGACAAAACCAGTGGAACTGCCTTCTTTCCTGAGTACACTGAAAAATAACATCCCAGTTTATGACTCTGCTTTTCTGGTGAACTAAATTATTTTCAAAGCCTTTTCTGCATACTGCTTAACCCATACTGTGCTTCAGAAGGCATTTAACAGAACTACTCAAACTGATCTGGAAGGAGGGTTTGGGTGTTTTCTTTGTTTGTTTGTTTTTCTTTTTAAATTTGTGCCTGTGGTAAGCACTTCATAGGCAAAAGTACAATATTTGATTATTCTTTATAGTTTCTGGTCAGAGCAACTCTCATACAGCACCAGCTCTGCCTCTAACCATGCACAGAAAAAAACCTACTGTGTCAGCTACAGGACTAAGCTCTTAAAAGGTATTAAAAGAGGAAAACTTCTTTCACTACAAATTAAGGATCTCACTTCTCAAACCAAGTTGTCCACAGCCCAATACACAGAAAAAGAAAGGAATAAAAATCATTATTCATACAACATACAAAAGCAACCACCAGGGAGGGTTAGGATGTGTGTTATAGTTTTCTTAGGAGGGGGCAGAATTTTCCTTTCCTCTACCAACGAAACAAGGGGCTAATGGCCCTGATCTTCTTCCACTGCAGATATCAAAGGGTAGATTATGACTGAAAAGGGGTTACTTAGCAATGGTCAGTCACTGGGGTGTGGTGAGGGAAAGGGGGCACTTTTTGGTTTTCGATTTGCCAAGGAAAAGGGGAGGACTGCTGGAGAGAGAGAGAGGAGAGAGGTTTCTCGGGGAACCTCTGCCTACAAGCTTGATCTCCTTCCCTTTTCCTCCTGTTTCCCAATCCCTGCATTCTCGGATTTCCCGGTGCTTCAGAGGGAGAGAGAGAGAGACTTGCTAAATGGGGTCTTTTGCGTCAGGCTTCCTGAGAGGGCCAGCGGCTGCCTGCCCAGGTGTGAGGGGCTATCGGCTCTGAGCAATATCCCTCCCCTAGCCACGGACCAAGAGAGAGTTTTTGCCCAG
Organism: Formicarius rufipectus; assembly: GCA_013399695.1. Classification (NCBI taxonomy): domain Eukaryota; kingdom Metazoa; phylum Chordata; class Aves; order Passeriformes; family Formicariidae; genus Formicarius; species Formicarius rufipectus. Next base: position 22,644 of record VXAU01003431.1, on the reverse strand, counting down.
GGCAAAAGGATCCCAGCTATTTCCTTCTCTGGGTGGCGCCTGTACACCAACTCTCAGACACATAAAAACTTTTTCCACCCACCCCCGGGACTCAGCTCAGCACCGACCGAGGAGCAACATCGCCACTTGCTGCCCGTAAATACTACTGTGCCCACGGGAGCAGAGACTGAGGTGGGGGGAGTTTCAAAAGGGAATTGTCCCACAAATTGGTCAGTTCAGTCTAGTTGCTTTGTTTTCTCTTGAACAGATATATATATATAGAGAGAGAGAGAAAGAGAAATATATATAGGTATAGATTGTGGCTAAGAACTGTTATCCTTGCTATTATCGTACCTTAATTAAATTTTGAGTCCAAAGGAGGTCTGTCTCCTTCTTTGGTTTCTAGTCCAACAGTTTTCTTAATTTCCTCTAAACTTAGACAATGTGTTCTCTCCTCTACAACCATAGCAAGCAGTTTACTCTGAAGCAAAATGAATGAGCACTCCTTGTACTTGTGCAGCCACAGCTGCCAGCACACAGCTGACAATCTCCAGAAGGTCCATTTGAAGGACTCTGCTTTGCACTAGAGTGGTTCCCTGCAGCCTGGCACTGTTCAGTTTAGCTCTAACTAAGAGCCAATTGCTGACTTTCATGAAAAATTGACTGTATAGCTGGCACAATTTAAATGTGGGACTTCTCAGGTGGCTAAGCTTCCTTCTACAAGAACTAGTTTACACAGCATGTTTCCCACACTGTGTCCCCAAAAATTTCTGACCAGGAAAAAAAACCAAACCAACTTAATAGCTTCTTGTTTCTACTTGCACATTTTTTGAGTGTAGCACATGCTGTGACTCAGCCAGGAAGGTTTTCACTTGTCTCAGGCCCAAAACAGAGCAACACCATTACAACTTTCATTTTCCAGAATAATGTCAGTTGGGAGATTGTGTGATGATGTTCTTCATGAACCCTTGAAACCTTAAGGTCACTTTACACCATTCCTCGTCCCACAGCTTCTCAGAAGAATTCTAGTGGAAACTGCTAAAAGGCACCAAACCCTGGCATGTTTTAAGCAAGTATAGATACTGGCAACTATACACTGCAGGACAGGCTGTCTTATCAAAAACACAATCAAAGCTGTAATTACAGTAGTCTATGAATTCACAGCACCTCAGAATATCACCAAACACATATAACCTATACACTAGAAAGATTCTTATTCCCTCAAAGTAATATTTCATAAGACTCACACAATCACATGACACTTCAGACATCAGAAGCAGAGGTTGGTTCAGAGTAACTATAGCATTAAAAAAACAAACAAAACCAACCACTGCCAGGAGAAACAACAAGGAAAAAAAAAAACAAACAAGAAAACCCCACCAATAACCACAAAAAATCTCCACTATTCCAAGACTTGCACCCGAGAAACAAACAAACAAACAAACAAACAAAAACAAAAAAAAACCCACAAAAATCAGATCACTCAAGAAAATAGAGAGAAAACAGATCAGATATGAAGCAGGAAAGCCACCAAAATGGTGGAGAAGTCATTCAAATAAACAGCCTTGTATTCTCTGCACTTCCTGCACTTAATCTGAGTCTTCAATCTTATTCTTTTAACAGGTCACCTCCAGCTTGAGAATCTGAATATTTGGCACTTTATTATGCCCTAACATTCTGCTGCTGAAACACCGACTTAAAACCCAGGAAGGCTTCAAGACATTCAAGTTACTTGTATTTAACTGTAGAAAAAACAACAACAATATACTCACAAAACATCACTTACTGCTTGGTCTTAAAAGGTGATTAGCACCTGAGGTTTCTACCCTACCACTTCCTTCCCCTCACTTCTGTACTACCTTCCAAACAGGAAGCACTTGGACCAGCAACAGGCTTGTCATCCATTCATCCAGACCACGGTCTAGATGACATACCCTGTCTCACAACATAACAGAAACATGAGCATATGTTATATTGTTGAATATATCCAAGCCAAGGTTCTGTATCTCTCTCCCTTTTACTTTCTGCAAGAAATACACATTCTTCAACATCCAAAAAATAAAGATGTTGAGACATTTTTTCCCACCATATATTTAGTACTTCTATTACATAGCTTTATTGTATTCATTCTAACTTTTTACTTTATCCACTAGAATTTGACAGAACCTTTAACAATACTTAGAATGCTGATTAAATTCACAAAAATTTTAGCATTTGTAATTTATTCCTAAATTGTCATTAGGCCAAAACAACCTCAGATCTACTGCCCTTTGGGATGCTTGCATTGTTCTGATCGCTTCATATCTAAGTGGTTAGGAAATTGCATTGCTATCTTGTTGTTCTTTATTCCATTTCAATTATGTCTTTTGCCACTCATGCATTTCATACATTTATGGCTTTGATGCAGTCCCAAACTAGTTGGGTATAGCCATTCTGTACTGCACAGAATATCTGCCATGAGAGAGGCAGATGCCATCAGAAGTTCTGAGGCAGCAATTGCTACAAATCTCAAGAGTACTCCCAAATAATAATACATCTGCTCTCTGAAAAGAATGACACACAGGTGACTAACTGAGAAAACTGAATCCCCATCCTACATGGCGGGGACTGATGTACAAATTTCTTTAGAAAAATGAGTGAGAACCCAAGATAGCAAGCCAAACAACAAATTTTCTAGGAAAGCAGTCTTTTGAGGGAGTCACTGTCTTGTAGACCTCTACTCTGGCTCCAGCAAGATTTGAAACTTCAGCTATAGATATTTCTTTAAGAGCCACCAGCAATATCTCGGGAGTACCAAGATGCAAAACACTGTAGGTGTATCTGCAGATATCATGATTACAACCAATGAGATGGTAATCACTAGACAGCTTCTCCCATACTGCTTCACACACTGAAAACACACCCCTCAGTGATGCAGTAAGATCAGGCAGATTCCAAAATGCTTCCCTCTATTGTTCTCTCTCTATGAGGAATTTAAATCCTTTCTATTCCTGTCTTCCTTTCAGAACACTCTCTTCATTTGCCTTGTGCTTTTTTCTGTTTCTCCCCTCTTTCACTCATCTAGGAACTGCATCAGGCTTTGGTTTCACTTGTCAGCTAAACAGCAATTCGGAAGGCTGACAGCAGGCACTAAAGCAAAGGCTGCTGAGTTTCTAACCCTAGCTCTGCAAAACAATCAGGCAAATATACAAAGTTAATGCAAACCACCTACATTTGCTGTCTTTTCTTTAATCATGTTCCGACATGTTTAATTAGTAAGTTATTGCATGTGTGTGGGAGTACATGCAATTAGAGGGTTATTTTTATTGTGGACTTCCTGTTTGAAGAATAGGACAACATATTACAAGCTATAGAGCCTGTAAGACCAGAACTTATCACGCAATTCTTCACCTCCTTACTCTAAAATAAAAAGGCATTAGTTCCATTTAGGCCACAGCCAGGCTGATGTGGCACACAAGGGAATCCAAGATAAAAACCACTGATTATTCTGATGCATTCTTCAATACAGCTGTTTAAACTGACATGAAAAGAGTGGTATAAGTCATATATAAATTTAAAGGACATGGTCACTTTAAAGGACCATGAAAAAATACAGGAGAAATGTCAAATACTGAATATAACAGTTATAATTACAATGGAATAATTACTGCCAGAAAATCAGGATTTTCCAAATTATGTTAAGCATCATCATTTCACTTGTTCTTTCAGCTCTAATTTCTTTATTGCACAACAAATATGGACACTGGAATTATATTTTCCACTAATTACTAAAAGAAAAAAAAAGTAGTCAAAACAATAGACAAAACTTGCAGTGCCCTAAACACATAAAAATAAAAACCTAACTTGCAATGCAAGGATACATTCAGATTAAAACATATTTTGATCACTGTATTGAAGAGAAGTAGTTAAATCAAGCTTGCAGCAGTAAAATGGTCATGTTGACACATTTCAACAACAGATAACTTTCAGAAATCCATCCAGAGACCTCTAACAGGCTGAGGTTGACTTTATTATAAACATATTGATAAATCTTGTGAATATAAAAATGTAAGTGTGCTTCCAACATTGTGTAGGCCCCATGCAAACTGTACTATTCCAGTGTAATTTAGCAAAGCAGATTTCATCTATGGAGAGTTATGCAAATGTAATATATAGCTGTTCTGGCCTACAGTGAGGCAAAAGGTTTCCTTCACATCCTATAGATTTCATTCAAAGCTTGTGTCTTTGATGCAATCACCAGTTTTTCAGGAGACACATCCATGGAGGCAGAATATAACCCTTAATTTCTAATAAACAGTTACCCTTACAAAACCTCTTAAGCCTAATGACATAACACTCTGCAAAACTCCACAGAACAGATGTCACCTATGGTAGGTTAGACACACAAGATGTAACTATTGACAGCAGCCTTTCTATATACTGACTCATATTTCAACTGTGTGGCAGAGACTGTGAAATTGCATACTCCATACCTGAACTGTGTCTGGCACAAAAGAGATTTCAACATACGGCTGCTAAAGCGTAAGGGGTAACCTTAGATGCTCACTTCTGATCTCTCACATCCCTTTGTCATTAGGACTATTAGATTTATTGCATTGTTTATTCCACAATCAGGCAGATGTTACTGAACAGCTTCACTGAAAAAAATGCAGGAAACATTATGTCAACCTTTATGCTTCTGCTTAAGCCTTTAAAATGTTTTGGTTTCTAAGACATTATCAGATGAATTAGTCCAGAGTGAAGATGGTGCGCCACTGTACTACTGTTCACAGGAGCATTAAAAGATGAAACTTTGCTGGAACAGGTTCCAAAATGCAGGCAGCATCCCAAAGAAGTGAATTGGTTCAACTGCACTTCTTTTTTCGAGTGAATGTATAATGAAATCAACTGGGAAAAGGGGACATTTATGAGGAATATATGGAATCAGCTCACTGATACATGCCTCAGTATCCTGGAAAACTAAAACAATCCTTACTGTTATCCTACTGTCTACTTTGAATTGAAACACTACTATGCACACAGAAAAGATCTTTAGGAATAAACTTTGAGTAAAAAGACAAATTCTCATTTAAGCTATAGTTGCTCTAACCAGAGAGTAAGAACTGAAGCATACTTTGTTTCCCCATGATGTAGTAAAAAAAAGCATTGAATAGCACAAAACTGTCACATGACTACTTAAATTTATGATCAAATTTAACACCTTCTAAAAGTAAAGCAATGTCTTTTTGTGGGTAAACTCATTTCCACTTAAGTTATAATTTCAAATCCCTTTTCTGTATCAGTTTTTGCAGACTGTTTTTCAGCCTAAGCACTTCTGTTGCAAGATGGGGTCTCTAAGGTTGTGTTGAATAAAGATTTTGTTTGGGTACTAAAGTGGAATGCCATCAATATCTTATATACTGTGTGTTACACTTGAGGATTCTCTCATCCTCTGCACACCCAATGGAAGTACACAGCCCTGCAACCTGCCACTCTTGGTGAGACTGCAGAAACCAGTACAGTGCTAACACAAAACACCAGAAAAAACCAGGAGGTAAGAAACTATATCTGCAAGTATAATAAGCTGTACAATCCAAGAGGAATTTTTCTTCTTTATAATTCTACAAAGGTCACTAATGTAATTAAGTTGTGTTTGATGCTTTTATCACTACAATAAACCAAATATAAATCAGATTATAAAAGCATCTTTATTATAATAATGAAAGACTTGGTTTTCAAATGACTGCTCTCTTTGGTCTAAAACATAACTAGAAAACTCTTACCAAAACAAATCCCACCATCTCTTGAGTAAAAAATATGTCTCCTCAAGTGCTTTGGGAACAGAAAATAAAAGCAAGAAATATGAGAGCAAGTCATTTGTCCAAGGTCACAATGCCAGTAGCAGACCAAGGAAGAAAGCTGTAGTTGGCTCATTTGGAGTTGCCAGCTGTTCATAAAACTAGACTCTAAACACATTTGTTAAATAGATTTTGGCACCTCTGTTTTAACTCAGCTTGAACCTGCTCAAGAAAACAACATATATCCAAATTTCCACTGGATAATGGACTCCTTTGCATTGAATAGATTCACACTGGAAATGAAATGTCTGGATATCAGGATTCCAGAAAAACGGATAGCAAAACTTGACATCTTCAAATCTCTCATTAAGTTTTTTTTTCTCTGAAATATGAAATTGCACTGTTCTTAGAATCTCTATGTCATTAAACTAGAATAGGCATATCATAATTATTAAACCAGCACATTCACATTCAACCTGCAAGCAGAGTAGAAAAGAGTAGGAGTGGAAGGTGTCAGCTCAAATTACTGGAAAACATATAAACATGACTCAGTTGACTTTTCTGGTATAGATGGAAAAGGGTGAATTTACTTTATGAGTTCATCCTTCCCTCTTGCAAGCATTCTAGTCCTTCATCCAACTGCTCAGTTGTCACCTCTTCTCCACTGTCTTGTTTCTTAGCTGTGCAAACTGCACCACTTTCCAAAGGAATAGCAGCATTTCAGACTGAAGAGAATTACAAGGCATTGCCTAGGATCATTGTTTGAAAACAGTGAGTTCGGAGGAGGAAAAATAAAAATGGTATCAAGGGGCAAATTTAGTTGATGAGAGAAAATGAAAAACTTCCTGAGGTTCCAAGGCCCAGCCTCTTCTCTCCCATTCCTGTGCTTCTTTACAACATAGCACATCTGTCCATCTGTAGGTGATTAACAGTGAACAGTTACTGGGTCACATTGGGTCACCTAGAATAAAGTCCTCTGAATATTTGAACATACTCAGATGATTTCTGTACACTTTCAACTTGTGTGTATGTTCAGAGTCTACTGCAGTGAATGATTTTCTGGAAAAAAGCCCTTTGGAACAGGAGAACAAAATGTATTCTCAATCTAAATTATAATTATCATGTTGAAGGTAGAAATCAGGCATCCATTTACCATTAACCCTTCTGGCACTAACAACCACAACAAAATCAATGAAAAAATAATTTTAGGCAGGAAATTACTTTGTTAAAGACCCTGTTAGAAATATCATGCATTATATTCATCAAGATACTACTTATAAATCACCTATAAGGATATTGCTTAAAATAAAATAAACTCCTAAGAAACAGCTTACGATTTATCTTCTCTGTTCAAGAACCAAAGGTCTATGTGAGTATCCCTTCCAAAATCTCTTTACAGAGCACAAAGATTTAATCCTTCAGCACAAAAAAAAAAAAAAAAAAAAAAAGTCTCAGTGCTAAGCACTGAGTGTTGGGAGTTTCCCTTCCTTCTTAGCCCATGCTCGGAGAGAAGAGATGCTTCACTTAATTATTAGTTGTTTGGTAGGCAGCAAGAGTTGTCAACATCATCCCTGCAGAGCACTTTGAATTAACTTGCCACCTAAAGCACACACACACACAAAACAAACAAACAAATTAAACCCAGAAATCATTCACAAAGTTAACAAATCACCTCTTGGATCCACAAACACCTCTTTGTGTATGAAGTAGGACTGCTAAAAAGTATAGGCAGTCCATCACAAGGAGACAGAGGGTAGAAAAAACCATAAAGCCAGAAGAGCACTTTCCATTCACTTCTCAAGATACTCTTTAAATTTTTTTTAAAAAATGGCAAATAATACAAGGAAAATATTACTCTGTTAACACCATAGAAATTTGATGCAGGTTACTTGGAAATTACTTCTCTTCACCACCTTTTCAAGACACGAGAGTTTGTTGGTAGAAAATGTGTTTTTAGTACCAGAATCATGCAAGTATTTCCTATGATATTGAATGTGATAGACCTGGATGACAAGTCAAGGATTTTTTTTAACAACTGCAGGTAATCAAAACTGGCACACCTGCCAAATCAGTGTATCTCACGGGTTCACCTTGAAATACCTTATGTTTTAGAACATGCAAGAGAAATTTCAGTTTCTTCACCCAGAGATATTGCACAGCAGATAAATCTTGCTGTGTGAACAGCAGCTCAAGGCCGTACTAATAATAAAAAAGTTTTGGCCCAGTCAGTATATTGTTACATGGTAAGTTAGTGTTTTACATCTGACAGTAAAATACTGTTACTGGTGTAAATTCCTCTCTTATCTCTTTACTGCTAAGTTTCTGCTATAAAACTCTACAAAAACAACAGTAGCATTAAAACAAGGAAGCTTTAGGAAAGTTCACAGCTATCAGTGTCTCCAAGTCAGGTTATTTTTAACTCTGTAGTAGTACTTGACTAAAAGGGGACCTACTCGCTGAGACCAGTTTTAGTTTTTTCAGGAAATCATCAGTCTTTCCAGATGATTGCTAACCTCACTGTTGGAAATAGGTGGGGCTTGGGGCCCACAGCTGCATTCAACTTGCAGCATTCAACATTCACTCCAGCTAAAATGCTGGTACAAATCCATGCAGCTAGCTTGAAACATGTTTCACAGAAGGTGACTACTAGGCTCAAGATTGATGGTATAGCTGTTCAGTCAGTGTCAATCACTGTGGAATTAGGATGACTAAATCTGTTGTAATGCAAACTGTTGAGGCAGTTTGTCATAGTTCCTCCCTTGACTTAACATACAAGTGTCCAGGCAGAAACCCAGACACCTACACTGTTCATTCATCAAGGGTTTTAAAGCTGTTGTTCCAATAGACTTTGCAATAAGCATTACAGTGAACTGGTTCACAGCTTCAGCACATCAAAACTTCCTGTGTTCAGAACAAAACACTGACCTGTCATGTGCTAACCTGTTCATATGTTTGTCATGTGACATGGTGAGCACATGGTACAAAATAGATATTGGCACCAATGACCACTTTTTAACTGCACTGAATTAAAAGACACATGTGCCAACTCAGTAGTTCCAGAAGTGATCTTCTCCCACATAATTCAAACAAATCTCTTACTGAGCAAGTGCTTAGGAAACACACCCAGATCCTTCACAGACAGACTCCTGCAAAATTCTAAGTAGCCAAAAACACAGTATCAATAGTTTTCACTCTGGAGTCACAACCTACACAGCAAATTAATTGAATATCACTGGATTCATCTGGGATCTTCAAGTAGGAAACTCCAAGATATTCTGATGTAGTGTGAAGGGGAGGGTGAGATGGATGACCCACTGTGGTTCCTTCTAACCTTACCTATTCTGTGAGAATGGATAGTGCCCTAGGCACTTCTATGCACACAGCAGACAGGGAACAGATAGTCTTATTTTCATGGAGCTACAAGTTGTTCCCAGCCTGGAATCTGTCCTGCTGCAGAAAACTATGTGATCACACATTCCTGGCAAGGCTTATGAGAGCCTTCAACAACTTTTTACTTGATAATCCCTCAACCACTGAGAGAAGCGTTTCTATGACTATTTAACATTAAATCCTTTACCCAAGATCATTAGCAGGCCGGCTTTTAGAACTGATAGTAATGACCATTTTCACATGTGACCAACTTTCCAGGGGGAACAAAGCTAATCTGAAACACTAACATTTGGGGAGAAAGAGGGAGGAGCCAAGACACACAGATGACTTGATGAGGTGCGGACACCAGAAAAAAAAATCAAACCCAAAGAAACAAAAAACAAGCCCCTCAAACAAACAAAGCAATAACAACAAAACACATCCAATAAACAAGCAGAAGTTGGCATGGTTATTACTCTTGCTGTCAAACCAAGCCAATGTAAATATTCCCAGTTCTCACCTTATTTCACAATTGTTCACAAAAAGTCCATGGCAACTACACTTTACAATAATTGCTTAGACTTGCTTAATTCCAAAGGCATATTACCTATGTGTGTTATTAATTTACAAGAATATTGTAAGTGAAATATGCAATTATATCTCTATTACATTTATCAACTGATTTCCTCGAAATAAAACTTGACACAGTCCAAGTGTCTGTCTTGCTAACAATAACTTTCCAAACCATCATCAGGCTTCAGTGATGCTTGAGAGAGCAGTTCAAACCCCAAAATAAACTCAGTCCTTCAGAGCACACAAAATAAGCAGCTGGATGGGGATGAAAACAAGCCTACTGATCACACTAAGGAAAAGTATCATCACTCAGCACACAGATTTATAGAACTGTTTGGGTTGAAAGGGACATTACAGACCATCCAGTTCCAACCCTTCTGCTGTGGGCAGAACACCTCCAGGGATAAGAACTCCACAATGTCCTGGGGCAACCTATTCCACCTTCACAGTAAAGAATTTCTTCCTATTATCTAGTCTAAACCTGCCATCCTCCAGCTTAAGGCCATCCCCTCTTGTCCTATCACTACATGCTTTTGTGAAAAGCCCCTCTCCAGTCTTCTTGTAAGGCCCTTGCAGGTACTGGAAAGTGCTGTAGGTCTCCCTGGAGCCTTCTCTTCTCCAGGCTGAAGAGACCCAACTCTCTCAGCCTGTCTTCACAGGAGAAGTGCTCTAGCCCTCTGATCAGCTTAGCGGCTTTTCTCCTGACTGGTTCCAAGAGGTCTACATCTTTCTTACATTGGGAAACCCAGCGCTGGATGCAGTATTCCAAGTGGGGTCTCACAAGGGCAGAGCAAAGGGGCAGAATCACATCCATGGCCCTGCTGGCCGCACTGCTTTTGATGCAGCCCAGAACACAGTTGGCTTTCTGTGTTGTGCACGCACACTGCCAGGTCCTGTTGAGCTTCCCATCCCCACTAACACCCCCAAGTCCTTCTTCACAGGGCACTTTAATCCACTTTCCACCCAGCTTGTATCTGTGCTTGGGATTGCCTTGATTCAGATGTAGGACTTTGCATTTGGCCTTACTGAACTTCATGAGGTTTACACAGTCCCACATCTCAAGCCTGTCAAGGTCTCTCTGGATGGTATTCCTTCCCTCCAGTGTGTCAACCACATCACACAGCTTGGTGTTGTCAGCAAACTAGCTGAGGGTGCACTCAATCCCACTGTCTTGTGTCAGCAACAAAGATATGAAAATATGGTGGTCCCAATATTGAAGCCTGAGGAACACCACTCATCACTGCTTTCCACTTGGATATTGAGCAGTTGACCACAACTCTTTGAGAGCAAGTATTCAGACAATTTTTTATCCACCAAGTAGTCCACCTATCAAATCACAAGTTATTCTGAGCTGGAAGGGACCCACAAGGACCATCAAGTTCAGCTCTTAAGTGAATGGCCCACAGGTGCACTCCTGGTGTTAGCACCATGTTGTAACTAACTGAGCTAATCTCAGGGTCAAATTCATGGCTCTCCAGTTTAGAGAGACAGATGGTATGAAGGACAGTGTAAAATGTTTTGGACAAGTACAGGCAGATGATGTCTGTTGCTCTTCCCCTGTTCACCACTGACGTAACACCATCATAGAAGGATGTGGAATTGAAAATTAGTTACAGTATGTCCTCTGCCTTACTTTCCTTTAGACAAGACACAAGGAAAAGGAGAATCAAATGAAAGCAGACTTCATTAGTTCATAAAATATAATTTTAAAAAATTATCAATACACCTGGAACATACAATTAAATCTTCACCTCACTGTGCCCTGGCAATTCCACATCACTACTCAGTTAACAGTTGCCCTACAGACATGCTGCATTGTTAAGATATTTCTCACTAGCAAACTGCCATGCTGACATAAAAAGGATTTGTCAGCAATACAAAAAACTTTTCATTACATCAGAATAGTATTTTCCCTCTACCTGATTTAAGTGACCAGAAATATCCTGTTATTTTTTTGTTTGTTTGATTTTGGTTTTTGATTGTTTTATTATGAGGATGATACAGGATAGCCTAAAGAATCACTCCATACATATATTGTATAATAAAGTTATGTTAATAATGTAATGTGGAATAACATATTGTGGAATAATATTAATACCTATCTGTATGGTCTAATATTCATACAGGCTAACATACAACACAGACTGATATATAGGTAGCATTAATGCTGTAAAAAAGAGGTCTGTGGTACACATATAGAGGCCAGAAATCTCAGGTTAAATTGGTCAGTTTTTTAATTTTTTATTAATATGGTTTTAAATGGTTTTCATTTTTTTTCTACATTATGCAACCAGTCTCACATCCAAGAACTAAACTAGTTTCCAGACTCTTAGTATGATGTCTCCTTTTAAAAACAGGTCCTACTCCCATACTAATAAATATGTTCTTCTGGTCACTAATAAATATGTTCTTCTGGTCAACCCTGTGTGCCAGCACCATCACTACTCTGATTAGCCAGCTCAAGGTCGAAAACCAGGTAAAAAATTGTCATCATCACCATCATGGCCACTCAGAGAAAGGGAAAGGGATTGGCTTTTCAGTCAGATTAGTTTCCCAAGCTGAAACAATCCTAAGACCAAACAGGAGAGAAAAAGGATCAGTTTCTTGGATAGGAGCTAGCCATTAGATCAGTCTGGTTGTGTGTGGTAAAAATTCCCCTTAAATTTGCTATCATCTGTGCCGTATTAGAAGCTTGCTCCCAGGAGTAATTTGACTGACAAAGATTTCTAAAAACACTTTCAGCATGAAACATTTCCTCTGCAGCTGGGGGTAAATGAATCGGTGGAGCCTTCCCTATTGTGTTTATTGGATTCTGTGATTCAAGCCTAAGGGTTTTCACATCTTGTAGAAGAAATATGGTGATGCATACACTCTTTCCAGAAAGAAAAACACTGCTCAGCAGGAAAATCCAGCAAAGCTAGTATGGCATTTTAGTTTCTTATTTCACAAAAATTCAATTTTAACTGGACCAGCACTAACTAATTCAAGTGAGAAAGCATTAGGAACTCTGTATCTGCTATCACTGGGGTGGTGCTTTCATTACTGCTACGTCACTAGCTGCCAAGATGACCTTTTTACAGTCAGATAAACAATAATACTAGTCTAACTGTTTATTACAATTGATTGCAAGCAGATGAGAACACTAGAATCACAAAGATCTAACACAAAGAGTCTGACAGTGCAGCCAGATGGAAATTCCTTTGGAAAGTCAAACAGTCCTTCATGCAGGAAAATACTTAGAAATTGAGTTTATTGAGGACACACTGCTCTTTAGGCGCAGGTCACAACACAAAAATTTATTGGCCAGCTGCTATTTAAACATGACCAATCCTTTTTATCCCTCTATTTTCTCATGCTTTTCCTTATCAAACCACCCATATCCACCCCTTTCCTTGCCTTCGGTTTCTCCCCTAAACATACCGTAACAAGTCCTATGTAATCCTGAAATGCTCTTTCTCTGTATCCCATAATCCATTAAGCCCCTATCTCCATCAAGCAAATTCAGGAATTCTATGAGGTGTTCCAGCATTGACTCAATCATCTTGATTCATATGACTCCCAAGCCATGGCGGTGAAGTTCCCCCAGGACAGTGCTGGTCCATGGCCTGATGGTTCTTTCACAATGAATATATTCTCTCCTTTATCCCCTACAATCAAGTCATATTGCTTAATCTTTACTTCTTTTTTTTTTTTTTTT
>VXAU01003430.1:1063974-1077465 GCA_013399695.1 Formicarius rufipectus | reverse complement strand
AAGGAGGTGTCCGTGGAGAAGATATCATTATAATAAGGTTGCACAAAATCACCAGCACTGGAGGTTAGTTTTACATTTTGGCTCCACATGATGCATTTAAAGAAATGGCCATATGTAAACAACCAATTAACTAGAAATGTCCAAAGGATTATCAAGTTAATGACCGCATTTTTATTCTGATTTTGTAGAAGACCAAATTCAGTCTGGGAATATAATTCTAAATATTTTTAATTTTATCACTTTTAAAAAATCTGATTATTTACAGCACTAATTTGTTTTCATAATCCATGTCTGGTTTCATTAGTTTTGTAATGTAATCAGACTAAGTGATGTACTGAGCATAAATTACACTAGTGCATATTCTGAAAAATCTGAAGGAATCCTGGATATCCTTGTTGGATATATGGGGTGATGAAGCCTCGTTGGTGTGTTAGGTGGTGGGATGGCCACAACGATATGAATTAGTCTCCTAGGCTAGGCTTTTAGTCCATGCATCTAGGAGAGGGTGCGGGGGTGCTCTCCCCTGGTTCCCCCCCCGGCCACGTGGTGCCAGAGCCCTGGGCAAAGGACAAAGACACCACACCAGCTTGGGGAGAGAGGGAGAGAGAGAGAGAGAGCTTTATTCAGGAAGTAGGGACTTTTTATAGTCCCTTAGAGGGGGTTCAGGTTCTCCAATGGGGGGAAAAGGTATTGTGTGGCTTTGGGCCAACAGGGATGAGGGGATTAACATATAGGCGGGGAAAGGTTTCAGGGAGAAAGGTGGGTCACGCCCCTCGGTTCCCTGGGGGGTGACCTTGGAATGCCGAAGGGGCTCTCTGGGAAGGGCACCTGGTGTCTAGGAAGTGGTACAAAAGGATTCTGGGAAGGGGAAGGCATGGATTCCAGAGGGGGGAATACACGGCAAAGGTAAACATACATTTTACACAATATTAAAGCATCAGTTCAAGGTCTTATCAGTTACATTCTGCATCATTTCAAGGTGTTATCAGTTACATTCTTAATCATTTCAAGGTATTATCAGTTATATTCTTAATCCATTCCCACACCTGGACAGTTTTTGAAAGATTTTACTGCAGTTGTAAATATTTAATCCCACCTTGAATGTGTGTGTTTTGTGTTTAAATAGCTATCCCAGAATTGTTAAAATACCCAAAAATGCAAAATATTACATATCATCAAAAAGAAAGGATGTCACATATATTCATATATACTGTGTACACACTTAAAAAATAATGGAACTTATTTCTCTGGATCACTCCTAAGGTAGTCAGCTGTCACTCTTTCTAATAGTTTGATATGAATCTTATTGATTCTTACAGAAAGAAACACCGCTTTGGGAAATATTTGGACATCCTTTTTCAGTAGGATTTAATGAAATATGTAAAGTTGAATTCTATTATAATATTGTGGGGTTTTATTTTTTTTTTAAAGTGTGCGGTTCGTGCAGCTACCGAAGGCAGGATCCTTGTTCTGGAAGGCTTGGAGAAGGCTGAGCGGAATGTTCTGCCTGTGTTAAACAACTTGCTGGAGAATAGGGAAATGCAGCTTGAAGATGGTCGTTTTCTCATGTCTGCAGAACGTTATGACAAACTTTTGCAGGTATGGAAATGCTGTTTTGATTTTCCTTTGCCCTGCCACCTCTTCTTGGCAGTGTTGGAATGCTGTAGTAAAGGGGAGAGTACTTGCGAGTCACATGGGAGAAATTTCATCAAAGTTTCTGTGCTTTTTTCTGTAACATTACATAGAATGAAGTAGAGTGAAAGCTATGCAAGTCGTCAAACTACTGTTTTCAAGAACAAAAGGTATTCATCTATATCTTGTCTACTCATGAAAAAGAGTAGTTCATGTTAACTTTGTTTGAAGCCCGTATGTTTCTAGCATGTGGAAGCCACAATGTGAGAATAATGATATTTTAGTTACAAAAAGATTTAAGTTGAAACTGTTCCCATGAAGTGCAGATAATCCTTCAATGTTTCAATAGCCTTGTTGCTAAGCTTTTAAAGTGTTAGGATACCAAAAGAATGAGGTCAAGATGAGTGACCCTATATTAATTAGTGCTGTTTTGCCTTTAATTTACAAAACTATATGTAAAGAGCAATCTAAACTATAGAAATTTGTTAGATTGCTAGGAAATGTGATTTTATTCAGTAATATTCTTTTTTTTTTTTTTTGGTCAGCTTCGGTAGTACTTTGTATCTTACTTTGACGTACTGTAGTTTCCAGTCGCGTGTCCGTCAGTCTAACACCTGCCTGCTCATCTTTCTGTCTGCCGTACCTAACTGTATTTAAGTATGTAAGTCAGACCCATGTGGCACAGAAAGAAAATGTGCTATAAGTCTTCTGTCATTGATCTCAAGTGTATGAAGTTGCCAGCTGTGCTGACGTACCACAGTGCATTTCTGAAAATATATCATTATTTCTTATGCCTCTCAACTGTGGTTAAAATTATACTGATCCATACCATTTTCAAAAATATTTTTATGATATATATTTAGTAGATGCAGTTATAGGAGGCATTATTGTTATATTTCAAAACTAAGCTTTTAAAATGTAATTGTATTTAAAGACTGAAAATGAGAATTCAAACTTAGATTCAGTTGCAAAGCATTTTCCTATTTAACACTTTTCTAATGATTAAATGTTTCAAAATGAGTCCCTCAGGCACAGTGCCAATAGTTTATGAGTGAAATAAATCTCTTGCTACAATGCTAAACCTAATATTGTTGTTTTATTGTTTGGGGAATATTGTATTATATAAACTAATGTTCATTTCACTTTTCCTGTGTGAATAATTACTGTGCATCTAGGTCTGAAGGAAACATAGTCACGTATGGTTTCAAGAAAGAATTAACCATGATGTGAAAAGATAAAGAGTGCATTTTTGTGTGCAATGAATCCTTTACATGACAATAATGCATTTAATGTCCTCATCAAGGAGTCTAGTTTTGTATTATTTAATATAATAAAGTGCAATTTTTAAATGGAAGTTTTAAAATAGATATTTTAGTTGCCTTTACACTTACAATAGGAGTGGGGTGAATGAAGAAGAAAATTTGTTCCTGATAACACGCTTCTAATATTTTAGAATAAAATACATTTTGTGGTCTGTTTATATTCTGTTCTTTGTAAAAACAGTGTTGTATTGATACTTTTTCACATGATGTTATGTAAGGTAACATCACAACATGCACTGCCATCTGTGGGGTTTTTGGTCAAATTGCTACAGGCCTGGAAGCTGTACCTAATCAAGCATTCTTTCTATGTTCATTTTGGAAAAACTTGTTTTTACCTTCCACACATTTGACCAGTTCATGCTTTCTAGGTCTCTGAATGAAAGATGAGAACACTACCACATTTCGGCTGAATGATCAGGGCTGTTAATTGACCTGGAGCTTAATCATCATAAGTTTTTAATGATACAATGTTGTTTTTTTCTTTCTGTTACTTTATTTTAATTTCTTTAGGATCATACAAAATCAGAATTAGATGCATGGAAGATTGTTCGGGTTAGTGAAGATTTTCGAGTGATAGCATTGGGCCTGCCAGTACCTAAATACTCTGGTAACCCTTTGGATCCACCCCTTCGCTCGCGATTTCAGGCTAGAGATGTTTATCATCTGCCCTTTAAGGTGAGTGTCGTAGCAGAAGATTGGATTATTTGCATGGTGTAGAGACAATATTTTAAGGTTATGTTTTACCTACTGCACCTCTGAAAAGAATTCTTGGGTAATAAATACATCATAAAGTACATTTTTAGTATTTTCAGGTTTAATAATAAATTCCTGAAATTCTGGCTTATAGTTGCCATGGAATGCTGCAGCAGAAATTAACTTCCACAAAACATAAAACCCTAAAAGAAAGAATTTAGTTGCCTTTTTTTTTTCTTAAATAAAATGAATTCTGTGTCAAGGAGTAAGTAGAATCCTCATGTCTAAGTTAGAGGGAAAGATAGAAAATGCCGTATATATCATGACCTGTGACCGAGGGTATGATCCCAAAATTAATTTATTCCATGATTTTATGTTCTACTTTCAGGATCATCTTCAGCTATTATATTCAATTGGATCAAACATTTCCACAGAGAGGTAATTTTTCCTAATTAAAAAGAAAAACAAATTAATAAATGAATAAGCAATTCCGTGCTATTTCTGTTCCTTTATCACTGCACAGAGATGAGAACAGAAGAAATTTTTTAATATGTGTGGGTATATGCTCACAGCTTTTTGTATGCAACCTTCATAATCCATAATGCTTGAGAACTTTAGTCACATCTTACTTGTTTTCACTCAGAATTAGTTCCAGCATCTTTTACTGTATTTAACTTTTTATGCTTTAGTATTTTAAATATAGATAGCCTGTATAAAACTATGTAATTGCTTTTTCTTGTGCAGAATTTCTCAGCTCCTGTCTTTTGCTACAACTCTCTGCTCTCAAGAATCTTCTTCATTGGGACTGCCAGATTTTCCTTTAGACAGCTTATCGGCTGCAGTTCAGATTTTGGTATGTGCATACACGTGCTGTGAAACTGTATGGGCTTAAAATTTCTCCGAATTAGATCTGGTTTATTCATGTTGTCAGAAGAAGATTAACGTGAATATTTAAACTAAAAAACACTGAAAAAACCTAAAAGGAGTTTGAGGGAGAAATGTCTCACTCAGATATCTCTAGATAATACTTTAACCAAGCATGTAGCATAACACTGAAGGACAAAGTATAGTATGGCATAAAACTTGTGCTGTGATTAAATGTACTTTAGTGCTCAATTTGTTATTTTTTCCCCTCTGGTAAATCATCTTACCTGACTTCAGGGACATCTGCCATTTACCTGATAACACTGATGTAGTCAGTGGAGAAAAATGGAAACGACAACCTGAAAGTGCTTTGGATTTAATCTTATGCATGTAAATTGGATTGATTGCATTACAAAGACACCTATTGCCCTCCACTGACACCTTAAAGGACCAAAAAAAGCTATTCAAGTGTGGGTATAGGAAAGAAAGTTAAGTTGTGTGAGATGAAGCCTACATTAGGTCTTTGAGTTGACTGGTGGGTTTAGAATAAACATAGAAATGGTTATGTGAAGAGGTAGATTGTGTGCACTTAAGGATGCAGTGCTTGTAGTCCTTTGCCTGTTGGACTTTATAGTTACACGGTAAAAAGTTGCAGTCAAAATGGAAGGTGCTTCCTGAAGGAGGTCAGGGAGATGAGATCTTTACGTAGAGAGAAATTGGTGCCCTTTTGCATGCAGGAAGTTATGGTGAACCTAGGAGGATAAAACACCGGGACAGTTTCTCAACTTCTCTCTCCAAGGTGGAAGTGTCTGTCGAAGGATCTTGGAGTAGCTCTCTATTGTCTCATGCGCAGTCATTCCACCTATGGTACTGCTGAGCAGCAGATCGCTTTCTGCATATTTTATTGAATTATATCCATTGAAACGTACTGATTACTTGTCTTACTCTGGTGCTCAGTTGTGCTCACCTTAGTTGTGCTGGATACTTAGACAATTTATTTTCTGAATTTGTGATCCTACATTAGATGTAGACGTGATTAAAATTCAACTTCAGTGAAATTAAGCAGTATTTGGAGAGATTTAGAAAAGAAATGTGTTGAATTTTAAAATAAATTGCAACTTTTTACTCTTTAAGCCCTGTAGTGAAAAATTATTTTTAAATGAATGCCAGATGGCTTTCCAAGGAACAGAAAGAAAATGAGTCCTAAGCTATTATCTAAACTGTGGAACGAAGGAAGCATTTTATTTTACCTTAGAGAAAGTGAAGTGTTACCACTGTATGACAGTGTCTTTTTTCAGAGGATAAAAACTGTTTCTTTTAGAATTAGTTTTAATCACTTGGTTTTCTAAGCTAACTGTTCCCGGTAATTTCTAGCTACAGCATTTTTCTTTCACATGCTGGGCCAGTGCCATCCTCTGTTTCCAGCTTGGTTGGTTGAAGTGTTTAGAAGTATGGAGGGAATGTATTGTAGCAAGTAGTTTCTTATCTTCTGTCGTGGATTCACACAGTCCCAAAATATGTTTCTTGGCTTGAAAACTCCTGCTTGATGAAAGGGAGAATTTTTTAATAGGGTCTTGTTCTGAAGAGGCTCATTTTATATGTGCCATTGTAATTATTATTAATTTGAAATAATGTGGACAAATTACATGATATGTCTTTCTATATAGATGGAGGGCTTTTAAAATGCAGTAAAGGGCTCCCTGATCCTTGAAGCAATACATCTACTACAGTGCATTTAATGGTTTATTTTTACTGGTTTTTGTTAATGTGGAACATTAAAAATAGTATAAATATATTGCTACTTAGAAATATAAATTTAATTATACATTCCATAGAAATGTACATCTCCTGTTTTAATTTCCAAGGACCTTTCTTTCAGTTGGGTGCTTATATATATCCAGGTGTATAACTGAAAATCAGTCGATTTTATTTGAATTATTTGCTTTGATGAAGGCTTATAAAGATAATACCAGTCCATTGACTGTTATTCACTAGTGTTACACACAAGTAAACCTTAAAAATTTGCAAGTTGTTATTGAAGCAAACAATCAATACTTACCTTAGAGGGTTTGAAACACTTTTTTCCTACCAGGGAAGGCTTTATGCATAGTTTCTTGAATAGTCGTAAAATCATTTCTCTTTCTTTCTCTGTTACTGCAGCAAAATAATCAAATCTTTGTCTAGTTTAGGCAGCAACTAATGAAAGAATTAGTACTTAAACCCAACGAGATTATAAAAAGGTTGCTTTCAGTTTTGTGTAGAAAGGGCAAGCATAATTAACTTATTTCAAAACAAAACAGTTTCAGTCAAAATGTTCAGGAATTTCTATGAACAGATTTGTCAAATAGAATCTGTACAATAAAATAGAATCACAATTAAATGCTACCAGTTCTGTGAGTATGTAAATCATTCTTGTAATACAGATTTCTCATCATACTGATTCCTTAGTAGGAGTGCTGTGAAACTCCGTTACCAGTAATGGGATTTGTCTCTCTTGGCAATATATATCTTTAAGTATCTGAGCCAGTCACTGTGGCTTCCATTTATGCACAGGAAAGAAAATAATTTTTAGGACATTGTTCTAATCTACTTTGGACATTTGCATTATAATGAATTACACCTGAGAAATTTCTGTTTTGATGTTTAATCAATTTCTGTTTTTGATGTTTGTAGTGGTGATTTGTATATTGCCCTTGCAATCTTATTTTAAGTTCAGAGTTGTACAGGATTTTTGGGTTAAAGACTGGTGACGGAATGAACCAACAATTCTTTTAATTTTTATTTCTAAATTTGCATTAGGATTCCTTTCCTATGATGTCTGTCCAGCATACTATTGATCGGCTTTACCCCTATAGTATTTTCCTTGGAAAGGAAGGCAGGACTGCAGTCAAAGACTTGTTGAAAGTAAGTATTGCACATTTATATTGTAATTCCATGGAGCGATGGATTATGGCAGTAGTTCTTTGACTAGTGTTACTTCACTACTTCTGTATAAAAAAAGAAATTTAAAGTAAACTAAATGGCTACATTATTGCTGATGCTTAGAACTTTGTAATAGTATTTTAAAAAAAAACTTCATAAACTAGTAAATTCTTTAATACATTGTAGGAGTTACGTATGTTGTTGAAAATTAGCGTTCACATCTTAGAGCATCTTACCCAGCTCTTTCAGTCCTGAAAATTAGATGTTATTTGCATGTGCAGATTTGGAAATAACCAACTTTGTAGCTAGCTAGTGAATTTTTGGTTTTCCTATAACCAAGCATATGTGTCAGGGAAATATTGGTAGCCCATCCCTGCTGACACCCTCACTCCATGTATTGCCTTTCTGCATTGGAGTTCAGTCCTGTATTCCCTGTGTAAGTACACTGCTCTCCTACTTGTCCTGCTGAGTTTTGAGATGGACAGTCTTTGTATTTGAAGGAGGTTGTCCTGAATGACCTGCTAACTTTTCTAAACTGTCAAAACTGACTCTTGTGGGGTCCTACCTACCACTTCTCTGGATAAACCAATATGGCCTGAAATCCAGTCATTTGTCACTTGCCTTCATCACTGCCCCTCAGGATTTTGAGCGCCATTATTTTATGCTTGCTACAGCTAAGGCTGTGACTGATTTCCACATCCATGACCAATTGCTTCTTGCTTGTGTATAGCAGGAACTGTGTGTGCATCATCCCTCCCTAGTCTGTGCTAAGATGTTACTCAGGCAGCCTCAGAAATCTAGATGGATCAGCTCTGCAGAGAAGGACCTGAAGGGTCCTGGTGAACAATGAACTGTCCAAGAAGCAGCGGTGTGCCCTGGTGGCCAAGAAGGCCACTGGTCTCCTTGGGTTCATTAGGAAGAGCATTGCCAGCAGCTCGAGGGAGATGATCCTGCCCCTCTGCTCAACCCTGGTGAGGCTTCATCTGGAGTGTTTGTTCAATTCTAGGCCCTTCAGTACAAAAGAGACTTGGAGCTCGTGGCATGGGTCCAGTGGAGGGCAATGAGAGCATCTCTTATGAGGAAAGACTGAGGTAGCTGGGCCTGTTCATCCTGTATAAGAGATGACTGGGTGGGGACCTTAATGTATGTCTCTAAATATCTGAAGGGAAGGTATCAAGAGGATGGAGCCAGACTCTTCTTGGTGATGCCAAGTGATACATGAGGCAACAGGCAGAAACTGATGCACAGGAAGTTCCCCATGAATATGAGGAAGGACTTCTTTACTGTGCAGGTGATTACACACTGAAACAGGCTACCCAGAGAGGCTGTGGACTACTCCTAACTGGAGATATTGAAGAACCATCTGAATGCAATCCTGTGCTATGTGCCCTGGGATTACCCTGCTTAACCTGGGAGGTTGGAGCAGATGACCCACTGTGATCACTTCCAACCTTACCCATTCTGTGATTCTGAATCATGCTGTGTTGCCCATCCACCACAGTTTGGGGTAATTGAAGTTGCCTATAAGAACTATCATCTGAGTGAAAATAGATTCCTATCTGTTAGCAGAACAGTAACGGTCACTTCTGGTTTTAATATGCCTTTGTTTTAAATACTTTGTAGTTTTGTTTACATCATCAGTTATAGATGTTGAATATCTCTATGTTCAATCCCATCAGCTTCCTCCATTTTCAATTTCTGTTCTTTAACTTTGTGTTGTGCATGCTTTTCCTTCCTGTGTAAGACAGGTTAATTTGAGTCATAGCATTTCCTTTCTCAATAATAATCTGCTTTTAAATAACTTGTTATTCCATTTTTCTGTGTTAATTTTTCTTGTTTTCTTTAAACCTTCCCCATCACTGCTTAAATGAACTTATGTCAACAAGTACATATGTACTTTTATTTGGAATTTTATTCTATTTGCACACGACAAATCTTGTTAGGCAATGAACCTTAAGAAATACAGAAAATAACGGGTTGTATTGAGGAACATCTGTTTATAATGATATTATAATAATAGCAGCTCCAGAACATTGTTAAGAAATTATTTTTTCCATTTCATAAGAATGGTGAAGGAGAGGAGTCTAGCAGAAGCAAAGTGATTTCTTACTGTATCTTTCTGCAGGTTTCCTATGAGTGTCCAGCTAATAATTACCACTGAATACTTCTTTCTGTCAATGAAAGACTAGAATTAGGAAAAGGTAATCTTAACTGGGAGGTATCAAGAGTTTAACAAATAAACACTGGTTGTGTATTCAAATTGGTGGATTAATTTGTGTATATTCAATCACTTCTTAACATCAGCTAACATTTAAAGAAAAAAACCTCCAAATTTCAGATTATGACATGTAAAATTTAGGCATCAGACTCAGGGACAAAGGTGGAGATGTAGTAGTATAGCTGATACATATCCTAATTTCAGAGTGTCTTCCCTTCCAGTCAATCAGCAGTTGGTGCTGAGAAGTGAGATAGCCAGTGGTTATACCAAAGAGCTAGTTTTGACAGTTGTTAGATGCTGTGCGTATTTCTTGACGAGATCATATTCTCAAGGCACTGATTTCCCAAATGTTATCTTCAACTTGGGGAAATTCTTTCTTTATAAACCTTGCTTACTGAGACTGCATCAAGATCTAGGTATTATTTGTAATTCTTGTTCTCAGTAATGCATTCATGTGAGATATTGACTTACACCTTCCCTGTGAGTGAAGGTAGTTTCTTGGGAGTGTTTTTGGTGAGAAGCTTGATGTGACTCAGCAACGTGCGCTTTCAGACCAGAAAGCAGCCGTATCCAGAGCTGGAGCAAAAGCACAGTGATCAGCAGTCGAAGGCAACTGGTTCTGCCCCTCTGCTCCTCTCTGGTGAGACCCCACCTGGAGTACTGTGTCCAGATCTGGGGCCCCTAAAAAAGGAAGGATGTGGACCTGCTGGAACAAGTTCAGAAGAGGCCACAAAGAAGATGAGAAGGCTGGAGCACATCTCCTAGGAAGACAGGCTGAGAGAGTTGGAGTTGTTCAGCCTGGAGAAGAGAAAGCTCTGGGGAGACCTTAGAGCAATCTCCCAGTACCTAAACGGGTTTTACAAGGAAGCTGGAGTGGGACTTTTCACAAGGCATGTGAAATACCCACATAGGACAAGGGGGAGTGACTTCAAACTGAAAGGCTTAGATTAGATATTAGGAAGAAATTCTTGACAGTGAGGGTGGTGAGGCACTGGTACAGGTTGCCCAGGAAAGTAGTGGATGCTCCATCCCTGGAAGCATTCAGTGCAAGGTTGGATGGGACTTGGAGCTATATGGTCTAGTGGAAGTTGCCCCTGCCCATCACATGGGATAGAAACTAAGTGATCTTTAAGATCCTTTCCAGCTGAAATAATTCTGTGATTCTTGTGGTGTTAGTCTTGGATATGTAAAGATCCTTTGAAATCAGATTCTCTTGGTATATGCATCTCATTGGAGTTAAAACCTGCTTTAGGCTTAACTCCACCAACTTTTTAATTTGATACTCCTTGTTACATAAAAGAAAGGTTAGAATAAAAAGTGGTGTTTAAGGATTACACACTAATCCTTCATCAACAGTGGTCTTCAGGGCTGCTTGTCAAACAGAATATTTGTACAAGTGCTACAGTTTGCAGCATTCACAAGTTCATTAGCTTGCAACAGACAGAAGTACCAAAATATACCTGAGAATGATGTGCATTTGTTTATCCGTGTTTGAAGTTTCTGTACTTCAGCAACTGTATCAGTGTGTATTCTGATTCTTAAAGATGATAATACAAAGGAAAATATGAGTTGCTTGGAAATTTGGCCTTTAAAATTATTCTATACTTACATGAAATACTGGCATGGCAGATTATTTTGACTGACAGATGAACATTTGAAATAAGACTGTAAAAATTAAGTAAAAATATATTTAAGGTTTTTCTCTGCAAGACTGAAATACAGAAAAATCACTGATTTCAAGGAAAATACTTCAGTTAAGCATTCTCAATCAATAAGCTTAAGCACATAATATATTTCTACCACAGTGTCAAAGGTTTCTGTATGCTACTGATAGGCTTTTGTAAAACTCGTCTTCATTTAGGCTGAATCTGGTGGCTCATAAGAGACTCCAACTTTTCTATACTTATTTCTTCTTTGTCCCATAAACTTTTTGTATTTTACTTCAGATTCATTTGATATTATGGGTTTGCTCTTTTAATTCTTACATGCCTTTTGTGTGCCTTTTTTAACCAGTGGTGGCAACGGCCACTGTTTGGGGTTTTTTTACCTTTTAATCAGGAAAATCTTTCCATGAGATTTTAGAAATAATGTGTAGATCAGATTTGTCTTAATAAATGAGCAAATCCATTTTAGTCTATATCCAAGATTTTGACTTTATTCTAAGGCCTAGAACTTTTTTTCATTTTTTCATGCTTTGATTAATTCTGTGTTTACTGGCTTGATTTTATATGAAATAAAAGCTTTTGTGTTCCTTTTGCCCATTTTTTTTATTACTTGCACACCCACTTTGATCTTACCTGACTTCCTTTTTGAAAGCTGATCCCCAGCCTCTCAGTGGAGAATTTTCAGACTACATAGGTACTCTCATAGGGAATAGCATAATAGTTCAGAAAACTGAAATCTTATTTCTTGTCTAGACAAGAAAGAATTATTCTTCAGAAGAATTCTATTCACTTGGAAGATATTTCTGTTAAAAATTTTATAAGGATGTTTCACTCATTCCTTCCAAAGTATTTTAGAGTCTTTGGGGTTTTGCATTAATGGATGCTTTTAGTGCCAGTACATACCACCATAGTGGAATCTGTCAGACCTCATGTATCTATCCATCCCATCTTGCACTTCATATTTTGCTACTCGCGAAGCAGTTCAGTCCTCTTGCTCATTGGAAATTTATCTTTCCATCCCATACAGAGACTCTTCCAGCCTTTGGATGCCTCTTCTGAATAGCTTAGCTGCCTTGAGAGTTCAGCAGAGTGGTTATCTGCAACTACTACTCATTTAGACTCTCCATTCCTTTAACTGGCTTTGTTGCCAGTGTATTCTTTGCAATTTCCATTTTGAGATGTTAGCATTCTTTAGATATGTCCAAGTGGTCAGAATTCCTCTTCCTTTTTTTCCCTAATTTTTACAATTGGCTTTTTCTCAGATGTTTCTAAGCGTGCAGAATGTAATGGACTGCCAAACCACTTCCCTGGTTTTTGGTGGCTAGTCTACTCTTTTTGCCTTCCTCTTGAGTCTGAGTAAATGAGAGTGTCCACTTCTGGCTCTCCAAGTATCTCCAAATTTCTGATACTGAACGTACTCAATTGTTCTTTCAAGCCACAAATATTTTTTCCTTTGCAGCTATCAACTTGAATATAGAGGAAGTTGTTTCTGGCTCAGCAGAAGTATGTTTAATGTGTTGTACATCCATTTCATGCCACTCTGATTCCATATCTGCCTATTATAATTCTAAATGAAGAACTGTGTCAAAGAGATCTGTCCTGCTCTGAAAACCACAGACAGATTTGTTTGAGGCTGCTGTTCAGGTGCAGGTGTGGGCACTTGTTTAATTGCTACAGTATTCAGTTCAGCAGCATCTATGTGCTTTCATGTGCTGAATTCAAATTGCACAAATCCAGCTAGATGAATTTACATTGTATAAATTTTGCAACACTCTTCACATAGAAAGTCCCCTTTCACTGACTTAGAGTTCTAAAATGCTACAGAACCCTTAATAACAAAGAACCAGAAAAACCCCACCAAAACAAAAAAAAACTCAACCAAACAAAATAACACGTCAGAAATTTTAAACACCCAAGACCTTTGTCTACAAGGTCTGCTGATGCCATCTCCAATTCTTTGTGTTTAATACAGAGCCTGCTGGTGCAGATAATCTTGCTGACTCAGTTTTCTTTTGTTGATAAGGGGTTTTAGCATACAAGCAATTTTGTGTATGAGCACCTTTGACTCTATCTAAAATGTCATTAGCTTTGTAAGAATATTGTAATTTACTAATGAAGATAAGAGTGAGAACATATGGTAGTTCCTTTCACAGAATCGTAGTTGGAGTGTGTCTTA
>VXAU01003430.1:1034839-1063924 GCA_013399695.1 Formicarius rufipectus | reverse complement strand
TAACAGGCAGTGCTATGAATCCTAGTAGTAATAAAACTACAGGGTTTTTTTAAGAATTGCTTTACACTAGTGACTTCTGTTTAAAAAAAAATTTCTAAGAATTCCAAGGAGTTGGATAATAGTCCTTTTTTTCTTGTTTACTCAGCTTTCACTGTATTGAAAACAATAGCTCTATGAATTCAGTTGTTTCAGTTACTAGGGTTTTTTTGCTTGAACTCCCCAGTATGATACTCCTTCCCCAGCCTTATTAAATGGTTTCCATGTTTTCTATGTACAGCATATAATAAGAGTATAATGCTCAAAAGAGGTTTGAGAAGACAAATGTCCTATTTTATGTCCTTTATTTTCCCAGAACATGCTGAAGGCTTAATTTGTACATTTTCATCGTATAAGGCAGCTGTGAAGCTAAGTAAATTTAATGTTTGGAAGTTATTTTTATTGGTAGTCAGATGTTTAAATCTGCAATTGGTTGTAATGACCTGCAGAGATAGGTGATCTATTATTACACATGCTAAAGGCTATTGTTCGTTTCTCGTGTTATTTTGGACTGTCAGGCTAAGACTTGGCAAAGTCACCATATGACATTTTCACTTTACATCTGTCATTACAGTGTGAATAAGTAGTTGGTATATAAACTCTGCCTTGGTTTTAAATGTAAAATATATAGACCCTCAAGGATGTGAACACAGGTATGTGAAATAAAAGTTGAGATGAAGTAAATAGACTTAGGACTTTGCAAACAATTAATTGTGAATATATTTCTGGCTTTGTTTTAGAAGAAGCAGTTTTAAAACCCAGGAAGTTTTATTTAATAATTAATTTCGTCATCTCTTAATTCTACAGCGTTTTGAGCTTCAAGACTCAGAAAACCACTTACATCCCAGAAAGATTACTAGAGTAGAGAGTGTACATGGAGACAAAGCCTTGAAGGCTGATGTAACTATCCAAATTGGTGAAAAAGAAGTGACATTCCAGGTATGAATTTATATATTCATCAAACTATAATATTTAAAAATTCATTAACTTGTTTTCATCTCATCAATAATTTGACACACTTGGTGCTAAAATGAATTTTTTTTTTTTTTGGTACAGTGCCTCATGATATTTACTGAAAACACATTTAGATACTGGATATTAGCTTTTAGATACACACGATTTTATTTCTAGATAAACTTTCATAAGAATCGTTACAATTTGGATGAAAAAAAGCCTCTGAATTTCTTTTTTTGTTTCAGTGGATTAGAATAGTGGAGAGTATTTATGGTTCTCTTGAAGATGCTTTCCCTTTTTCTTCTAGATAAAACAATAGTCTATCTTTGTTTACACATCAAATAAGATCTAATGAGTGCTTGGTAATGTTCCGACCCAGGATGTTTGGAAAATGGAACAAAGTAATCACATCAAATATGATTAATTTGAGTTTCTTCCAATTAAGTTTATGACCCACTAGGTGGTGAAATAAGTTCTTATTCAGGAAAGAGGTGCTGATTTGAGAATTTGAAGGTAATGCTGAATTTGGAGATTCTAGAGAGTCTGTGAAGATGAGTTAGTGTGAGTCAGTGAGATCGTACTAACATTGGTGAGGACTATCCTCAGAGAGTTTGTACCATGACAAAATGAAAAAAGGAACAGTAGCAAATGGGAATTTTTCAGAGAAAGGTGTGACTGTAGGATTGTGATTGAGTTTATTTTCTGAGGCAAAGCTTTTTGTTTGCATTTGACATATAGGTGATACCTTCTGAAAGTATGTCTGGAGAATGCCTCTGGGAACAGGAGGGTATAAGTAGTTTCCACAGGAAACGGTTCCCAGACTAGAACAGGATGTTGAAATAGAACAGGTGCTTTAATGTGGTGAACAATTGAAACTCTCCAAAGTTCTGGTCAAAGGAGGTCCATCAGATTTTCACAGTACTAATTGCTTGCTCTTTTCTATGTTTCTTTTATGAGCAGTGAATATTGGTGATTTTTTATTTTGCTTCTAGAACAAAAAGTCTGAAGTTCTTTTCAGACCCCAGTGCTGCAATTGTATTGATTCACATTTTATTAATTTTTTTCATGAAGTGTTGGCAAAGGAGACATGAAGGAGTTTGTCTATTAGAAATTATATGATTAAATTTTGTGACAGTGACATTTTCAAGTTTGATGGATGATAATTAGCAAAATGTTACAGTAGTTTTGGACAAGTGTAACCTAGTCTACACAAAGCCTAGAGTTATCACAGTATAGCTTATTTAGCATTTTGATTTTTTTTTTCTTATAGGTTCCAGCTGGAACTGGGCCATTAAAAAGTCATCCTCGATCAGATACTTTCATAAGGACTTCCAGCCATAATCAACTGTTGGCAGAAATGATGCAATCCCATATGGTTAAAGATATGTGTTTAATTGGAGGAAAAGTAAGAATTTAAATTTCTATTCTCCCTTCTTCCCCATGATCCTTAGAATGTAATCTAATTCTGATTTTTTTGCTTTTTAGGGCTGTGGCAAAACTGTTATTGCAAAGGAGTTTGCTGATATGCTGGGATACAGCATAGAACCTATCATGCTTTACCAAGTAAGGAAACTATCTGCTGATTATCATGCTTTAAATCTGATCTCAAGTATAATACACAGAGCTGACTCTTTGTGTATACTGTCTCTCTCAATCAGTGACTTTAAAAGGTGCAAAAGTTATGTTCAGGTAGTGCTGCAGCTTTTAAAATTACTCTTATAGTTTAAAACAATAAGGGAAGCAAAGATTGCAGTGATAGCAAAGTCCTCTGATCATTAGAGAGTATTTTTTACTCTCTGTGTTAGAATGCTTATCTAAGACTTTTCTTACTGAAGACCTAAAAATAGAGGGAGTACTGTGCAGCAATATAGATCATACAGTGCTATCACATATAAACTGATCCTGATACTCCTATCCTTCAATTTTATTGACTTCATTGTGAATGTGAAAGAGATAATGGAAATAAAATGTATAGAGAATCATTTCACACAGGGTCTTTCTTCTAGCCACAGAGAATTGACAATTCTTTCTATGCTTTGGCATGACTGAGTGCTGTAAANTTCACCACTTTTAGTTCATGCATGTGGAATGCCTGTGAAACTTCTGTAATTCCTTCTTTTGTTCATCTGCGTCCATATGCCATTTAATCTTATAATGAAATTCTTCAGTATCAGTACTATTTTTTTATCATTATAGCAGCTTGTTTCTTTCTTTTATTAAGAATGCACAATGAAGTTTATGTTTCTGGGTAATTTTTTAAGTTATTGCATCCCCCTGTATAGCTTCAGCTGATAAGGGCGTAGACTTTGAAACTCCATCTGCATAGTTGGAGTCAGACAGATGACTTCTGCCCTTTTCTTACTATTTAAATGTGGTCAGATGTGAGCAGATTTGGGTTCCAAAGCTACATATCCTCATCAATCTATTGTTACATTCATAGTAATGTACCTGCATTACCAGCAGCACCTATGATCTTCTGTATAGAGGTCTATTAAGATAGCTGTGTAACTTCTGAGCCAGAACTGTGTGTGCAGCCAGTCTGCATATTCCTTTCTGTACTTGTCACTGTAAACATACTTCTAAATGATCCCAGGAAAATAACTTCTGCAAGTTGACAAAGTTGTTTAAGGACAAGCACACCCTAACCCTTAATTTGTTGTATTGAGTATTCACCAGCAAATTTAGCCATTTATTTGGTTGAAAACATAGCTAGTGTTTTTCAACTTCCTACCTTTAATTGGTATGGCTTTGATGGATATGAGCAGAATACTTCCTTTTTGGAGGCATTTGTGCAGAGCTGGCAGTGGAACTATTTAGTATTTCTTTCAAAGAGATCTGTAATTTGTACAAAAAGAAAATCTAGGCAGAGGGTTTGAAGTATTTCCCACTGAAGTGAACCATTCCATTTGTTTCACTGGAGTTTGTTCAAGTTCAAATGGCAAGGGGGTTTTGCTAAGAGACTTTTTGGTGATATCAAACAGTATTGCTAAAGCAAATAAATGGCTGTGAACTGCTTGTTCACTATAAATTCCTGTGTATCCACGTCTGTGTAATATGCACATGTGTAGATGTTTCCTAATGTACATTGTGTTACATAAACTCAAAAGTTTTTACAAGAAGCAGTGTATAGAAACGTTACTGAATGTATCTGAGCTGTAAATAGAATTTGAGAATGCATTTTTTTTCTGAAAGTGTGTAATAATGTACATAGCAAAGTAGCAGGATAATTTAGTGACAGAATAGATGTTAAATTCATATACTCAGTCAGCAATGATGACTGAAAAGTTTGATAGTGCTGTAAATCTAGCATTTTTTTCTACTTTGGTTCTAAAAAGTGTCCTTTGTTTGTTTGTTTTTCAAAGAGACATCATATTATCCTAAATCTGCTTATAAAATAAAGAAGGCTTTATTTGTTCTCTGATTCATTTTTACTTTCCAATAATTTCTGCAGGCACAAAAATGAGTAGTGGAGCACTTACCTTTAGTTTGAAGTGATAGCACTGTTTTTCTTCAGGTCTGTGAAGAAATGAATTATTGGATTTTTTATGTATATATGATCTTTACTTTTAATATTTGCTTCATCATTATTTGCGTCTGAAGTTTGTTAAGGACTTGAATAGTGTAAAAAGGTGTATCTCTCTATGTTGATTTCACCAAAAAAGCCCAACTCTAAAACCTTTTATGTTGTGAGATGAGAATCAGATTTACCTAAACCAAATCTTTGGAGAACATCGATCATCTCTCATACTAATAGTTGGCTCAGAGAATGGTTTCCTGTCTCACTTGTGATATCTGACATCACTACACGGATTTCTCATTATATGCAATTCCACGTAGGCAAATTGCTGAGAAAGGAAACTCATCCTGATTAGCAAAGGTTTGTTTTTAACTTGCATCTTAATACAGTTAAGCAACAGCAAATGAGAAGCAGCAGACAGATAGTCCTTTGTGGACTGTAACTGGGGAACTTTTAGTTTAAATTGCTTAAAATATAACATTTTCTCCCCCCAGAGTTTCAGAGGGAAAAAAAAGTAAGTCAGACTTACAACAGTTTTCCAGCAACTTTCTCCTTTTCTACTACATCAAAACCAGTCTTTTTAGCACATCACTAGTGTTTGTGTACTGTGATATTTTTGTTTCTAGGACTTTTTTTTCGCATGACCTCATAATTTTTCATCCTAAAATCCTTCCAATTTTTTATTTGAGAAATACTAACAAATGATGAGTCCAAGTTGGCGTGAAAAGCAGGAAACATAGATTTTTCACCTCATGATTGCCAAGAACATGGTTAGTACTGCGAGCCGTGAAAAATGGCTAGGCTAGAGGCTTGTATTGGTATAGCTGCTTAAGGGAGTGGAACAGAAGTTACCCTACTTGTTTTCTCTCCTAAACATCTTTTTTTTTTTGTCCTGAATACAAGCTATTTTAGAAAATAAACAATGCAATGTAAACCAGTTGAGTTACAGTGACTGTTACAAATTAAAATAAGCTTTTTGTTTCACAAGGCAATGTATTGTTGCCATTGCTTTGTCCAAAATAATAGGACAAATTAATTCTTTTACTTCAGTTACTTCCCCCTCAAAGGAGGGGCATTTTTGGTATTACAGTGTTATAAGACTACTTTTAAATTATTTGAATAAAATTGATTAAAAATTGAGTTAGAGTAAATAAATAAAAGCAATAAGTCATTGTGCAGGTATTTGGCCATAAAATAAGTTCCTTACAAAAACTGCTGGTGTTAGCAATGATACTTCTTTTAATGAATCCCTAAACTGAATCATATTCAGGCATTTAAATCACACTATAAATATTCATTTTAGATTCCAGAATATATTTTGCAGCAAAATACACTTCTGCTTTTATCTCCAAAAAATTAAGGCATGATTCTCAGGAGTTGTTTCAATTAGAGATGGATGTGCTATATAACATACTGGGCTCCCAGTCAATTCATACCGTATGCTGTTTCATTTCTTTAGAGCTGAAATAATTCTCTGAATTATCAAAAGGTGTGTTAATTATTCAGTGACAGCATTTACTAGTTGCTGAATGCAGTTCTTATGCAAGTCCTAAGAGCACATTTTTCTCTGGCTTTGATAAAAATGTTTCACATTATGGTTTTAGTCTAATTTATTAATAAAATAGAAAAGAGCAAAGACAGCAGTAAAACAACAGAAATGCAACAATAAAGTATGGTATTTGTGGATTTGAATGTGAGACTTTAAATTATACAAATGTGGAAGCACTGAAGGAACCAGACTGTCCTGTTATTTTAGGACTTTTAAGGAAATGTAGAAAGAGGAAATGATTCAGGGCATATGACGTAATATATTCTATTTTTATTCTTCAAAGTTCTAGGGCTTTATGGTAGTGAAAAGTACATATGCAAAAGCTACAGCTATAGTAGAAAATATATTCTCATCTGATTTTAGATTAAGTTGTGCTCACAGCACAGCCTGAGGAAGGAATTAAGTCTTCCAGGTCACAAAGTTACTATTACGTCTTTGTTACTCTACTGCTTACCTGTTATAAAGGAACATCTAAAATATGTTTGCTGGAGGATATAATAGATTTTGCCTCGGGTTTTGTTCTATCCCTTAAGCATTATTTTGTGATATGCTATGTACTTTTGATATTTTGTGTTACTGTCTTCTTTCTTACCCTGCCCATTATTCTGTGATGCTTCCACTGCATTTTCCTGCTGAGAGGTGGAATATCATGCTGAGTTCAAGGTTAATGGTGAAATCTTTGCACTTTCAGGTGGCTTCCATGTGAAAGAAACTATTCTTTTTTGTTCCAGGTGTAAATTGCTGCCCCCTTCTGTACACAGAGCTGTGTACAATTTGTTATATGCTGGTATTGTGTTAAAGGAGTGGGGTGAGGGGTAAGGCTTTTGTTCTTGTTTCAAAGAGGTGACATTGGCAAGAACTAGAGCTTCCAAAGATTGTTTAACATTTTGTGTATAGATTCGTGTGTGTATCTGTAATACTGTTTGGAAAAGTAATTGAAGACTTCCTGCTAATCTACCGTGGGTATATACTTAGGAAGAACACAGTGCAGTTAAGGAGAAAGCATGTACTTGTAAATTGAGAAAACAGCACGAGCATAAATGTATTCTTCCGATGAATTGATACTTACAGGATATGACAGCTAGAGATTTGCTGCAGCAAAGGTACACTCTTCCTAATGGAGACACTGCTTGGAGACCCTCACCACTTGTTACTGCAGCTCTGGAAGGAAAGCTTGTTATTCTTGACGGCATTCATCGAATTAACCCTGGCACTCTAGCTGTGCTTCAAAGGTCAGGATGTGAGCATGGCTGAGCTGGTTGCACGTGATGTGTTTGTTGAGAGCATGCATGCTGAAAAGTTAAGTTCCTTTAGGTGAATATGGCTTTACAGCTTCAAGAATCCTGTAATGATCAAGCTGAGCATTGAAGTTTCCTGGAATATGTAGTGCTCGTTTTTTATATACATAAAAGCAGAACCAATTATTTAATTTTTTTTCTATTAATCTACTATAGTACAGGAAACTTCCACCTGTTTTAAATACAGAATGGAAGTCTGAATTTTTGGGTATGCCAGATTTTACTCTAAAGTATGAAATCTAAAAATTAGTAATATTTGCACAATGATCTGAAAATGCAATATGTCAAAAACATTTTGAGTGCATTCTACTTCTAAATAATAAGTGATCATTACAGTTATATGTAAAAGTATACTTTATGTTGATAGCAAAGAAATCTTTCTAAACGTTATTCCATAATTCAATAAAAAAATAAATTGAACTTTGCAGAAGAGAAATAGTAATAGCAAATACTATATTATTAATGATCTATGCTATCAGGTCAATTTTTTCTGCTCTTCCATATGCCTACATCATGAACTGCCTTTTGCAAACTTAAAGGACATCATGAGCTTTAAAAGCAGATTGTAGCAAAAAACATTTTGTGCTTTCTCTTTTTATATATATATATATATTTATTTGCAGAGGGGCAGAAAAGAGAATTGTACTTTCCTGTGTTTTTGCTTTGTCTCCACTTTAGCTTTCCATTGTGACTTTTTCATCTGACATGTGCATGTGTTCTAGCTAATCAACTTCTACATGTGACAGAATAAAAGCTAGGTCTGTATGTATATTAATCATTAGAGACTGCTGAAAGATATCACTTCCAGAAATAAAAGAAGTGCATATTGCTTATTACAAGCATAACAAAACAGCTGTTTCATGCTATTTATGCACACTCCACTACTAAGACAGATGTTTTTTCTTTTTTGCACTCTTACCATAGCTATTTAAACTATTACTGACTATGCATTAAAATTTATGCATGTTATTTTACTTCTGTATCTGCATGCATCTTAAGTTGTTATAACTGTTTCTGATTACTGTGGCCTATATTGACTGAGATAGCTTTAAAAAAAATTGCAAGTATTTTAAACATTTATCAAAGGCTTGATAGAGCTTATTCTTTGTTTTCAGACTAATACATGACAGAGAATTGACTCTCTATGACGGCACCAGATTGTTAAGGGAAGATAGATACCAAAACTTAAAAGAAGAATTGCAGCTCTCTGATGAGAAACTACAGGAAAGGTAAAGCATCAGCTAGAACTACAGAATGCAAGCAGCATTTCTTTTTTTTTATTTCATTTTTTTAAAATAAAAAAAATGCAAAATGCTTTTCTATTAAATGGATACCTTGTAATCACTAGGAGAAACATCTTTTAAATGGCAGGTTCCTTGTGAGCTCTTTCTTTTTGTGGCAGGGGAAAATTATATCCTGTTTAGACTGTTTGAGCTAGAAGGAAAACATTCAATATCCTTTAAGAGAAGCAGTTAGAGATTGAAGAGAAATTACAAGTACATGCAAAATTAGATATAAAGCTATATAATATATAGTTTTGGAACATTTTATTAAAAGCCTTGGAAAATAAAGCAAAATTGAAGTTAAATACTGTTTGCAACATTCTATTGCCTCATTAGCTAAAAAGCTGGTATTTAATACACAACTAATAGGGGGCAGGAAATCCTAAAGATGGGTTGGGACTCATTATGCTTATTCTTTTTGTTCCTTCAGTTCCACTTGTCTGCTAGAAATATTCCACAGATAAAATGTTCTCTAATCCTCCAAGGCCATACTTGATACATGGTCAAACACTGCTGAACAATTATAGTTAATATTGAGGGTATGTCAAAACAACTGCAACCTAATATTCATTAATATCTAAGGAGCTAAACATATTGTGGTTCTGAAATCGATCTACCCTCAGAAAAAATAGTGGAAGTTTTATGTCAAATGTCAGTGCTCATATTTATGTTGCAAGCTGTGCATGTATCCAAACCTTGAATGCTGCAGCCCACACTCATGGCAAGTACGGGAAAGAGCACACACACCAATATGATGCAAACTCAATCCAACTTTATTCAGTTATTTGCCATCTTATATACCCTTTACAATCAAGCTCTCACATCCACGCCCCTAATTACATGATAATTGGCTTCAGATGGTCTCTAATTAGTTTCAGGTGTCATACCCCTTATCAACTCCTAATAGTCCTGTAAACGAGCTGCAGCCCTGACACTTGAAGAAACCTGATTGGTTGTAGTTCATGATGTGCCACCCAGTTTCTCTCAGCTGTGTCTCTGAATCTGATTTTTTTCTTTAACCTCCTTTATAGTCCATTCTTTACAAAAGTTGCTTTTCTTGTTGTTTTTCTTATTTCTGGTTCCCTTTGTGATCAAAATACTGTGGGTTAAGGGAAAAAAAAAAGGCTAAAAACGTTCTTACAAAACCATACAGGAAAACAAACTTTGTTTTAAGCCTTCTACTTTTTTGTAGGTGTGGTGTCATCTAAGCTGACTTGTTGTAAATTCTATCCACTCTGCTGAGGCCATACTCCATTTCCTGCATTTGTTTTATTTGAGTGAAGAACTGTGTATCAGGGAAGTGTTCTGTTTATCAAGGTTTTAAGCACAGACTTTGAAAGAGCAGAAAAAAAGCTCCAAGGACCTATCTGGATTGGTATCCAACTTTGCATTGGCCTTTTTACATCAAAACATGTCTATTGTGTAAGTCTCCCTGCTCCATGTTCATAGTCTTGTCCAAGGTACTTTCAGGCAGAACAGCAGTAGCTGTGCTGTGTTGCTTACTGCCTAGTACACTTTAGTTCATTGCTAATATATTCCAAAAACCTAGACAATTCATCACATATTGACCTTCAGTACTGCCCCTTTTACTGGATCAAATGTCTCTCACAAGAATAGAGCATTATCTCTGAATTCTGCATCCCCTTATTAGTTCTAGCTATGGCTGTTTTGGCAATGGCCTCCATTTAACCTTCATTAGCTGTTAGACCATGAGAACTGTCCAAGCTATCTTCTTTAATGATTGTTCTGCAGACCCTTCTCCTTACTGTTTCACCTCTGAATCTACTTTCCTTCCTTTCAGTCTCAATGGAGTAACCTTTTGGTTCCACTCTTCAGTGGCAACGGTGCATTTGTGTATTGTTTTTTGCAACTTTGAAGGCTCCATAAAAAGGTTCTCTCTCTCTCTTTCAGGTTACAATGTACCTTAATATTTTGCACTATAGTGTTTTGTGAGTTACTGAGCTCTTAGTTATGTATTTGACTGACAGTGACCCTCTAGTCCATAAGCGAGAGGTGTCTGTTGTATTAGGCAAGAATGCATTTCTGATGTACTTGGTCTTAAAACACAATCAGCCCACTGCCTAGGCATTCCTGCATCTGGAAGCTCAGTGTGACCAGTTAGCTCCATCTTGGGTACAGATGAAATTTCTTGGTACCAAATTATCTGAAGTCCATTTTCCTGAGTATACTTGCCTTTTCCTAGGTGAAACATTCAATCTGCCCATGTTTTCTGTACTGACTTATTCAAAAGAAACCGGGTTCAGTTAATGCAAACATTTAACCACTTCTTTGGTTTTGCCTATGGGCTTTTTTTGGCATCACTGGACAACTCCTCTGTGGAAAGGGCACTGTTCTTACCAGCCCTTGAGGAACTGAGGTTCCAGGGCCTCATCCTAATTTTTGTGCCTTCCATATTCTGAAAACTTCACTACCTTTCACTGACTCCAGGATGCAATGTCAGTAGTTGCTCTTCCATTCCAGGACTCTATTCCTCTTTGCTACTTAACCCTAATTCAGCAGCAGTTAACCTGTCACTGCAAGCTTCAGTACCTTCCAGTGTTACAGAATGCTGCAGAATTAAACCTTTTGTCCAATCACCTTCTCATCAAATGGTAACTGAGGTACTGGCCCCTGATTTAATCACAGACTTTATTCACGACGGTGCTAATCATCCCTCCTTTACCTACAATATATTGCCTTGTGGAGAAGTTACATAGAGTACATTGTACTACGAATTTATTAGCAGACTGGCTGGGCAAATCCTTACATGACTGCAGCCGGGAGATGCTTTCTGTGTTGATGAGAAACAAATCTCTTGCTGCATGTTACTGGCTGTCGCTAGTGGCCTTAGCTGTATTTCTAATATCAGAGTAAGATGAAAAGACAGCTTTACTTATCCTAATTTACTGGATTTGACTAAAGTAATTTCAGTACAGTTGCTCTTTGCCAGGTGTGTGGAATATATTATGTCATTCCCAGTTTGGACTGAATCTGCAATGCTTAAGTGACACTTTAGATCTATTGTTAATTTTTCAATAAGGGAGTTCCTGTGGAAAGTGATTTCAAATTTTCTTTGAACCAAAGGATTTTTCTGACCTTTTTTTTTTTTTTTCCCCCCTAAATGCTACTCATTCAACCTTGATTCTCATTTGTATATTGGAAATCAATATGGTACAAAGGATAGAAAAGTAGCTTTTTATTTTGCTTTTAACCTTTATATTATCCACCTGATGTCATGTTCTAATGTAGTTCTTAAGAGAAAGGAAGAGGAAAAAAAACGTACAGGGAGACACAACAGTGATTCACTGGAAGTGTATGAGGGAATCTTAAATACCTGAGCAGTCAGGGAGGACCTAAATGAAGCAGCTGAAAATAGTCTTGAACAGAGGAGGATATAAGGAAAGGATTAAAAAGAGTATTTCTCAAAAGCTAGAATTTGAAAGAAAGAATTCAAAAGCTTCAGTAGGAAATCATGAGATTAGGAGAGGTCAAGGCTATCTTCCGGATTTCAGAAAAAGTCATAACCTGAACTGGAAGGCAGCTGTTGTAGAGAACTGATACCTTACTGCCATTGATCAGAGAAACTGAAAAGAGGGAGTACAAACTTCTTCCCCCTGTATTCAGCTGAGCTTTGTGGTGTGTGAGCGTTCTTGATTGTAGTGACTATTTGTAATATACTCTGCAGTGTCTTTCTTCTGTGCTGCTTCTAATTGTTTATAAATGCAAAATAACTCACTGTTAACTCTCTGTTCCCTTAATTTAAGACTCACTAGTGATGTGGCTATCGTAAAGTAAATAAAAACAAGTATGTCTTTCACAGTGGAAAAAAAACCAGTGTAATGCTTTTTATTAGACTACTTGGACTTAGTACTTTGTGAATGGAATTTTAAAACAGCATTCTCATCTAAATCTGTTTTTGAACCATTCTTAATCTATGAGTCAAAAGTTCTGTAAATGTTTGTTTTTTGGTTTTTTGGGTTTTTTTTAGTCTGTGTATGTAAAAGGATTTGACACACCTAAAGATTTTTTTCCATTTTTAAGAAGATAAAAAATTGAGATACTAATGGAGATTTTTAGGAGATTCCTTCTTCAAACAGTCAAGACACATTTTGTACTAGGCTTTCATGCTCTTATATGAAAATATTTGATATTAAAAAAAAATTCCCACAGTTTTAGTGCCTTTAATTTTTAGTGCTCAGATACTCAGAATACTCATATGTGTAGCATAAAAGAAAGGAGAAGACAATCAAGAGGTTTCTTGGTGTTTTTTTTTTTACCAAAGGGTTGATATTTCTGATCACAGTATGGTTTAATAAAAACACATGTGTGAATGCAAACAGTATTACAGTAAAGAGTATGAATGTGCTTATACCACAGCAGTGTTAAGAGCAGTGCTGGACAAAGAGGAAAGTATTGTTTGGTCTTCAGATTGTTTTCAATTTTTCAGGTTAGGGCACTATTCATAAATTGTGTTTCTGACAACTTAATTTCAAAGTTGTATTACTTTTATGAGGGTAATGAAATATATTCTGATTTTAAGTTATGTTAATTATTGTCATTAAGTTATATGTTCACTATTATTTCATTACACTGCTGCATCTGTAAACAAATTAGTATTTTTCTAAGAATGGCTTGAGTAGTGTGTGCTCTCTCAGGACTGACAAGTGCAAGCAGTATGTTGCCCTTGTGACACTTTGGGGTACTCCTTGGCCTTCTGAAAGCTACAAGGTTACTAGTATTTGCCACAGAGTCCTTTTTCCTTTTTTTTTATGCTAGTTGCCTGTGAAGATAAGTTAGCAAACAATCATAGTAAGATGGCATAAGGTTCATATGAGGAGACTACAAATTCTTGTTTATGAGTTGAAGGAGGAGGAAAAAAAGTGGCCATTGAGAAAGTGACAGATGGTCCTATAAGATATTTTCCCTGGGAGGAAATTACAGTTGCTGATGCCTTATTCATTTCCCTGTACAAGTTCAGAGGTTAAGAGAAAATGTGTTCAAGTACTGTGCATATCCAACATTTCTGCACTGAATTTCTTTTGTAATCATCCCTTACTTCACCAAGACAGATACCGTAAAGGTTGCACACTGCCTTTACAAGACAAGCAGTAAAGTATTTGTCTCAGATTCAGTGTGTTAACCTGTTTGGATATACCCCCTCACAACACATGCACATACACACACACATGCAGATGCCAAGTCCTTGGTGTGGTGAGCAGAAAGGCAGCTATTATAGGCAAATCCAGAAATAGGTATATAATAGGATAGTTCAAAAGCTAAAAGAAGTCACACATAATGCATGGATGGTTTTAGTGCCTTGCAGACAGTGGATTATTTCCCATGTGATTAGGTTCAAAGGGAATGCACAGTAGGTGACACAAATATGAAGTGTGGCAGGGAGCGAATTTATCAAGCAATAGAATGTTTAATTTCTTACATTTTTTAGCTTTTACTTCATTTGTTATTGAGGGATTAGTGTTCATTTCCAGTTTTGTAAATTTTAAGATAAAGTAATCTGTTTATTTTAGACTGTGGTGAAATTCAAGAAAAATGAGAAGAAAGTAACAATGGGCCATTTTGGTCCTAGTATTAAACAATTCTCAACTCATAGAATTTGATAGAAAGTGCAATCTATTAAATCATGTTAGAGGAAGAGACAGCAAAAAATAGTTTGATTTTGCAAAGTGGCATTAGAAACTCCATTCTGCATTGTTTTGGTGGTTTGTTTTTCGGGTTTTTTTATGGGAGGCTTCAATTACTCAGAACCATGTGTCAATAACAAGAAAATCTTACCCTAAAATCAGCCTGACCACACTGTGTTCCAGTCTTCCTCTTGAGAGCAATGGTGGTAATCCGCAGTTGGAATTAAACAGTGATGCCAAAAGAAGGACACTCATTTTATTAACAGAGTGCTCTGCTGCCTATGTTGTCAGAAAATATTTAATAGAGAGAAGGATAGAGACTCTTTGCATGAGTCAATTAACACCAAATCTTCCCTCTGTATTTGAGGCTTGTTAATTGCAAGATGCTGGGTTTTTAAGAAGACACGCTTATTTGGCCTTCATATGCAAAAACCCACGAGATTTCCTGTCAGGTCAAAGATTTCTATAAAGTACAGCTCCACACAGGAGCTCTCCATATTATATTCCTTTAGAGTCTTCATCTGTAATGTGATAGAACAATTTTGAAGCTCTTCAGGTGTGCTGATTGAAGCTGGGAGCTTTCAGAGCACTGTGGGATTGAGTCATTTGTGGCATGTATTTTAATAATACATTAGCTTGACATTTTCAACATTGCAAACATCAGTCCAAACAATAGGCTTTTGAAGTGACCGAATAGTTTTATTCATGTTTACAAACTACAGCACTGATGTGATATGTCCAAGTCTAGAGCCTGCATCAGTGAATTTAACTGATACCACAAGTTGGCTTGTCCTGACTTTGCATCTCCTCTCACCCCACTTCTTTCTGTGCTCGACCTGGCTGTCCCCACCATGCCCTTTGAGTTAGGCAGTGACAAGGATGTGATAAGAAAGAAATGTGATTCCTTTACCAGAAAAGTTGACAGTTCCTTGTGTGCTCTTACAGTATTGCAGAAGGGATCTCTGGAGGAGAGTTGTTTTTCTTCCTAGTAATGAGGGGGAAGACAAGTCTGAAAGCATATGTATTTATCCTATCTAGGATATGTTTTCTTCCCTAATAAGCCTGGCTAATGTTCCCTGACCTTCTTTTATGCTTAGTGACAGTGACATTCCCATTGGTTCCTCTTTCATGTGATGTTTTCTGACATCTATTTCTATTTTTATCAATCAGGGAGTAGCTTCTAGGCTTATGACTTTCAGCTGAGAATAACTCATGCTACTGCCTTAGTTTGCTTTGATACAAGAGACTGCTGTAATCGCCCTTTTGGATCACAGGTTTATTGTTGCAATGAACAGATGAGCCAACTATGCAGTAGATTGATTAATCTGTGTCTTCAGTAATTTATATGGAAAATGACATGGTAACAGCAATATAAGCTAATTAAATTGCTCTTGCTTTTTCCAAATGAACATCTGCTATCTTAATGAGTACTATAAAATTAGTCATTGAAAACAGGCCCTCCTTGCACAATTTGACTGGCTTTTCTGTTTGACTTGTTACTCTGTTGTTTTTGCTGCTTCTAGAGATCATGCAGTTGTGTTGATTGATGAGTACCAATGAATGCCCAGTCAGAGGAGGTGAAAATAATACATAGATAAGTAATAGAAAAGATGTGAAGGATTTGTTTCCTAAACTGTTCCTGGTATTATGTTCCTGCTCATTATGGTATCTAGGCTGATCTCTGCAGCGTCATCCTGTTAGTCTAATTGAGTAAAAGAAGTTACTTATTACTGCAGCTCTAGAAGGTGGTCTTTTCTCCCTCATTTGCTGCTGAGACAATCTGCTTTAGGTAAAGCACTTGTAAAAGTCTATCAAATGAGTGAGATGTGTCCATTTCAGATATACAACATAGTAGACTGTAGTTCAGTTAGTGGTCTTTGTCCATCTTTAGGCACTCTGGTCCTGTTGCAGATGAAGAGACTTGGGTGCCCTTCTAAGCATAAAATAATGTGTTAATTTATAAAATTGCAAGTCACATTATGCAGCCTTTGTCTTTAAAAAAAAAGTAGCATTGCAAATGATCTGAATATACTGTGATATGATTCAGTACAATAATGTACCATTTTTTCATCTATTGTAAAAATTAAATTTGATATTCACTGCTTAAGCCAGGTAATGCATTTTAAATTCTTTTTTTGCAGGTCTATCTTTCCTATCCATCCTTCTTTCAGAATAGTGGTCTTAGCAGAACCTCCTGTCATTGGAAGTAGTACCCAACAATGGCTGGGTCCAGAGTTTTTGACACTGTTTCTTTTTCATAATGTTCGATCTTTAAGCAAGAGTGAAGAAATGGAAATTATTAAAGAAATGGCAAGTATATTCAGTATTTTAAGCACTTATTGACTACTGCTTACTGAACAGGATTATTTGCTACATAAAAATGTGTCTTGCTATTTCAGTTTAGCATAATTGAGTTCCTTTTCAAAGCTTATCAAAGCGGCATATCTGCTTATATTTTAATGGTATTATTGTGATATGAAATGATGCTATAATAAGAAAGTACTCTTTGTCATAAAGGAACTGCAGCAACTGTATGCTCATTGCATCTGGGTGTACCTGTATGCAGAACTTGCATATCTTGCAGTAAGAATAATAGTGTTACCAATACTGTTTTTCTGTCAACCAGATTCCAAATGTACCCAGTGTTGCTGTGGAGCAGTTGTTGTCACTAACACACAAGCTACGGGAGACAAATGATGCCACAGTGAGTCCTTTTCCTTCTGGTTTTTTTTTGCCCCCCACCCTTGAATTTACTATCTCCTACTGTACATGTTTTAGCACACACTGGGTGAAACATGCTAAGCTGTAGTGTAATTTCAAAGGCTGGCTGATAGAAAAACCAGCCCCAGAAAGTTATTGCTGGCAATTATTGCACTGAATAATCTAAACTTTTTTGATTTATGATGTACATATTTGGAACCCACGTAAGAAAAGCTTTTAGGAATTTGCCGGAATTCCAGAGAATCAAGAAGAACAGTACACATGTTGCCAGTGAGTTTAGATATCTGACTCACAGTGAAACATGCTGAGGTGCCTTTTGAATAGGTTGGATATAATCATATGTGTTCCTATATGTTTCGATTACTTCACTTTAGTAATTGGAAATT
This sequence comes from Formicarius rufipectus, assembly GCA_013399695.1. Taxonomy (NCBI): domain Eukaryota; kingdom Metazoa; phylum Chordata; class Aves; order Passeriformes; family Formicariidae; genus Formicarius; species Formicarius rufipectus. The sequence continues at coordinate 1,046,538 of VXAU01003430.1, read as the reverse complement.
TGACAGATGAAATTTTGGGGCCTTTTTGGGAAATAGGAACTACCTAGAGATTATAAGTGGCAATGGGCAGGAGTAAAAACTCAGGGAAGGGGAAGCTCCAGAACTCCTGGCTGCCTTACTGCTGAAGGTTATTCTATGGATGAAGTCATGTCAAGAAAAATAAGTTCTGCTGACAAAGTGACTACAAAATTCCTTAAAATATACAGTTAAATCTTAGTGAAAAGAAAAATAAATTATTGCTATGGCAACTAAAACACTCCATGTTTTTGATGCAAGACATTTTTAGTGGAATCCAGGAATTTAAGTGGTACACAAATCCATTGTCCTTAGTTTTCATTATTTTGACATGGGTAATAGTTTTTACAGTATTACTATTTAGTAAGCTAAGAGAAACTGTTATGCTCATTTGAGCTTAAAACAGATAAGTAAAAAGGTTGACTTTTGGGCACATCATTGGAAGTGTTGTCATTATTATCTATTTAGCTTCCTATATGTAATGTGTAAGTGTACTGGTTTTGACATACTTGAAGACATACCATGCCTGAACAGAGAATTACAGGAATCCTTTCCAAATAAGGACTTGTGGTTATCTGTAGACTTGTGAAATATCTAAACGAATTATGTGATGTTGGATGAGAAGTGAGTCACAGTATAGTTTGAGGGAGGATTCTTGGAGGTCAGCAGTGACATGAGACATGTTGGGAATAGCACACCTGTGTGGGAATAGCAGAGAGCTGAAATGTCTGCCTTATGTATGTGACGCTATTTATAGAGTTGTCTAAGTAAATAAACCTCTGCCAGAGATTATCCTGAAATATTAACCATTGTTTAAAGCAATTTTAACAATAGAATACCTGTAGACTGTTCGCTCTGTGGGCGTTGTCTGCGTCATTCTAATTGTTCGCTTGATTTACAATAGGATCTGGAGACCACAATCAAGATCCTGATGAATTAGATGCCTCAGAGATATATGTTACTAAGACTGCACCTAACCCGATTTTGAGTTTGTGGTTGTTCAGTATGAGAAAACCCAAACCAGATAAGAGAGGAGAAAATATTTTTCCTGAAATTTTCACTGCCAGTTGCGAATATTTAGAAAATGTGATGCAGCTTTTCCTCAGTGATCTTGTTCCTCTATGCTTATTTATTGCAGTGCAGGATGTGAAACTATATATCATTTAGAATTTAAAATGCCCATGTCCCTAGAAATTGGACTTAATCAAGGTGGCACAATGTATGAAATCCACTGTCTCATTTCATATGCCCTGCTGCCTTTCTCCGTCGGTGCAGTCTCATAAGTTGTGATTTATTGCTTATCTACCAAAACTTACTCTACTTGGGAACCTTTCAGCTGTTTAAGATCCTTTTGTAAAGAGAGTATAATTTCCAAAGGCAGTGACGGTTCTGGCTAGTAAGTAGGGCTAGCGAAGATACAGCACTTGCCCCTCTCCTTTGCTTTCTTGTAATTTGATAGAAGTTTTGCAGAATTTCACAGAACTCTTTTTTTTTCTTTTTTTTTGGGGGGGGGAGCAAAACTGTAGTTTTTCAGGGAAAAGAACTGATGTTAAGATATTTATCATGCTTAAAAATCAATGAGAGAAAAAAGACTGAAGTTCTTGAAGTGTTGCTTTTCTCTGTTCTTCCCTCTGGATGTCAAATTTCAATATTTTTGTTTTTTTCCAATTGAAGCAGCCCTGTATATTAAGGTAATTTTGATATAGTTAGAAATCCTTTATATGAACCCAAACAAAATATTTTGAAATTACCTAATTAAAATATTTCACTTGACCCAGGCAAAGCGTGGCGTGACTTATCAGATCATGCTCATTGTTGGATGTTTCCTGCTAAAATAAGGAACCTGTTTGTATTAGATCCCTTATCCGGTAGATACAGAATGATTTCTTTCTCCGACTTTATATCTTTCTATCAATACATGGTCACTTGTTTTTGGGTTCTGTTTGTTTTTTAAATTTTACTGTGTGTTTGAGGTCTGCCTTCCCAAATGTTGAATAATTTCTGTAAATCTTTGCTGAATCCTGTCCAGTTTTTCGCGTTTATTTTAACATGTGGACAGCAGAAAACGACACAGTGTTCCAGTAATGGCCCGCCCAAAAGGCGTGTGCAGAGGTGATACAATCTCCTTACTGCTGCCCAGTGTTGTCTTGTTTATACGTCCAAGAATCCTGCCAGACCCTTTTACCAGAGCATTACATGTGGAGCTCATGTTCAGTTGGTGAAGAGCAGAGTTTTTAGCACATTGATCCTTTTACAGTGGCTACCCTCCTTGTTACTGTTAATATTATTTAATGTTAAGTTTTATATTGTGCATAAAATTCAGTTCACAGCACATTTTTTTTCTTCCTGTTGCTTATCAAATGAAATCACAAGGCTAATGTTTTGGTGACATAATGATTTCCATGAGAGTCACTTATTACAAAAAATACAGAATTACAAGCCCATTAAAAAGCTCAAGTTGTTATAGAAGGCACAAAGTATCTATGAATTAGGAGAAAAGTTGAAATAATTCCTTTTGGATTACATTTTTCTTATTACTTGTTTGATTTAAATCCATCACACAGATAAAATAATTAAACTGCCATGTATTTTGTGACAGGCACAGTCACTGGCTTCGTTTTTATCTACTCGACAACTATTGCGAATTTGTCGTCGACTGTCACAACATCCAAATGAAAGTCTTTATGATGCTGTTAATAAAGCCTGCCTTTCCAGGTAGGACTGCTAGTTTTGGTGAAAGTTGAAGAGTTTCTTGGTCAGTGCTAACATTCAAGACAGCTTTTAATGTGTTTTAGTAGATAATATAATTCCTGTCTTGCTCCTTGAAATCTGTCATTTATTTAAAAGTATTTCTGTGGTATTCTTTAACCTGGAAGGCAAATACAAAGAACTTTGTGCTCTTTTCTCATCTTTATGAAGATACTTTGTTATATTTTATAAATTAGGTTACAACTATTATTATCAACATTACTTCATTGTCTCAAAAGACTCAAAGCAGAGCCATCTAGTATAAGTGACATTTCAGGGAGAGTTGATTAGAAAAGTTATGAACATCTAGGGTTTTGTTTGGTTTGTGTTTTTGTTTGTGGGTTTTGGTTTGCTTGCATTTTGGTGGATTTTTTTTTAATTTGTTTTTCTTTTCTCCCTCTTTTGAAAAGAAAGCAAACTGTTATTATCAAAAGGTTTGGAAAACTGAAAGGGCCTGGTTCTGGACACCTCTAAGCTCACTCTTTCTCTTTGCAACTTGAGGTCCAAGTCAACTGGGTCAAGAGAAAAGGTGTTTCTACCTTGCAACCCTATTGCAATATTTGATAACACTGAAGTCGTTTAAAATGAGTGCTCAACCACAAATCAAGTTTATTGCCTATGAAAGAAGCTCAGTTCCTCTTCTTAGGGATAGGTGAAATGTGGAAGATTACTTGAAAGAGAAGGAAGAGATATTTGGGGTTTGGAGGTGCAAATAAATCTTCATACTGATTTTAGATTACAGAAAATGCTGAAAACTTTAAAAATAAAAAACCTGAAAATACAGCCTCCCCATTATTACTGTTCTTTTAGGTTTTTACCAAGTCTTGCCAGATCAGCTTTACATAAAAATCTGCAGGATTCTGGAATTGAAATGAGTCCAGGTGACACAAAGGAACTGGAGGAAAAGGATTATACATGTAAGCTTGTAGCTATCTTTTTTCCTGCTTTTAATGAATGTTACTTAGACTGTTGAACATATAAAGGTATATTAATTATCATCAAAATTAAATATAATTTGTTCAGTTGTATCTCTGTTCCACTGAATGCATTGCTGCTTTCAGTATGTTCAGACTATTGTATTGTCTGCTGTACTCTCAGCTCATGGAATTTTGTTCTCCATCATGTTTAAATGTTTCTAAGTCTATAAGATCCATGATCTCAGGCTTACTAGTATACTTTTTTCTTTTCATCACAGATAGATAGTCTTCTATACAGTTACAGCCTTGATTTGATCTTAATATCTCTCTGTTCTGTTTTTTTACCATTGTTTCGTTCTCTCCCCTATTAAAATTTACCTTTTTCTCACTGAGACTATTGTAACTTTGTGCTATGATATGCTTTCATTCTGGCACACACTTCTTTGTTATTTTCCCTTCTTTTTATTCTCTTTAAATTGATATGGTTGTTTCATAATTACCAAGCAGGTCTTTGTTTCTTTACCTCATCCTACTTGTTCTCATTTGTAGTAGCCTTCAGGGCTTCTGCCATTTCCTCACTTCTACTTTCTTTTTGATGTATGACCCCCTTCATGCTAGCTGTATATCTTTTCATATCTTCTGTCAGGCAGCGCACTGTGAGTAATTTGCCATTTTCCATTCACTGAGTTTTTCCTTTACTCGGCCTCACCAGTGTTATCTCTACTGTCATTCTTCTGTATGTTTGTTCTCGGTTTTGTCATATATTTGACTTCTGTGTTTTTGCTGTTAGGTCTTTGCCATGGTAAACACATATTTGATTTTAATTCATGTGGATTCTATTTTTATAGATTTTTTTTGTGTGTATCTATATACCAAAATATATATGTAAATACAGAGATATATTAATGTATGTATTAAAGTTTCTATTCTATACAGTATAATGTGCAGCCATATGTATATGCATATATACATATGCAGCCATCTACGTATTATTCTGTCTCTTATTTACATTTTTTGCATATATAAAATAATTTTGCCAGTTGTATGATGCTACCTCCTTACCTTTGTTTTTTTTTTTAATCTGGACACATCCATTGAATTTTCCATGTTTCTTTGTTTCATACCGTGAAGGTGAACAACTGAAAACGTTTGTCTAGAAATGAGGCTATTTTCAGTTTTACACCATACCAGATTAAGAAATCAGTAGCAAAAAAAAAGGGTTACTGTTTTTATTGCATAGATTATTATTATTTACACTTAGTTGTTATTTTCCTGTGGATGGAATTCAGGGTTCTTTTGATCTAAGAAGTTTTTGTAATGTACTCTTTATCTCGGAGCTTTAGTTGACAGTTATTTCAACTAGTGCAAATTTAGCCAGTTTTCAGCAAAATTATAAACATGACATGTTCTACCCTTAACCCATTGGGGCAGAAATGCAGTGCTGAAAGGGAGATCAACAGTGGCTCTACACTGTTGTGGTGGGTTGGCTCCTGCTCTTGGCTGACCACCCACATAGCCACTTGTTTGCTCACCTTTGCACCTCGCTCCACAGTAGGACAGGAGGAGAGAGAAGGAAGAAAGAGGGAGAAAACTTGTGGGTTGAGGAAATTGGTGATATTGCAATAATACAGTGAGGGTGTGAAAATAAACCAAGGCAGCAGTCACAGCTTCTGATGTTTCTTACGGTGCTTTCCCCCTAAGATTACCTTTTCATCATTTATTATATTACACTTCTTCACAGTTTTAAAGAGAATTCAAATTTGTGATAATGCAAGCTCTTTTTAATAGATGCTCTTGCAAGCATTGTCTTTCTTTAGACAGAATTAATTTACTGAAAACCACAGCCTTGTTAAAGTTTGTTAATCATTACTTCTGAGAGTTGGGTATGATTGCATGTCTGCTTAGAGGATGTTGTAAGTAATGCATTTGCTTTTTTCCTTACAAATGTCTAGGTGAAATAAACAATGGGATTCTGAAGATAGGGTCTATGACCATGCCAGTTTATAACTCAGCTGAGAAAATGAAAGTGCCTGATGTTTTGTTTTATGAAAATGCACAAGTAAGTACAAATCTCTGACTTCTGAGTTACAGAAGTTTTTTAAATGTGTACTATACTAATATGTATGCTTATATGTATAGTAAATAATGTACTAACTAAATTTTAAGGATATTATTTCAGAAGTAGTTTCTTGAGGCTTAAATTTTTGTCACAGAATTTGGTGATCATTTCAAATGTGTCTTCATGCCTTTGTGAAGAGATTATAGTAATCCTATTGAACATTCATAAAATATGAAGTAACAGAGTCTGAACTGGATTTTATTCAGAATGATTTGATCAGATGTTGTGTTGAGTGGTTTTATTTCTATTTTGATGCTGTTGGACTGACTCACTCTTAGGGCTGGATTGTTGAGTGCATACTGAGACTATTTTGCAAACCTGTTGCATGAAGTTTTACCTCCTTTTGGTGGTTTGACCTTGGCTTGAGTCTTGGTGCCCACCAAGCTTCTCAATCATCATTCCCCCTTCTCATTTAGATAGGGAAGAGAAAATAGGATGGAAAATTACTCTCAGGCTGAGATAAAACAGTTTACCAAAGCAAAAGTGAAAGTTTGCATGCACTCAAGCAAACAGAAAGAACAATAATTTTATTCTTGACTTCCCATCAGTGAGCAGTGTCCAGCCACTTCCCAGGAAGCAGGGATTCAGCATGTGTGGCAGTCGCTCTGGAAGGCAAACATTGTAAATAATGAATACTCTCCTTCCTCCTCCTTTCTTTAGCTTTTTTATCTGAGCTGATGCCATATGGTATTTAATAATAGGCCTTTGCTTAATTTTGTTCAGCTGGCCTGGTTGTGTCCCTGCCCAGGATCTTACCCATCCCCAGCCTGTTGATGGGGTGAATCTTGGAGTCATCAGTGCCAATGCTGTGCCAGGACTGCTCAGCAGTTGCCATAGCACTGCTGTGTTGCCAACACTTTTCTAGGTACCAAAGCAAAGCACAGCACTGTGAGGGCTGCAGTGGGGAAATATTCTCCATCTCAGCCAGACCCAATACACTCCCTTTCATCAGAATTAACATATCTTGTTTTAAAAGCAAGGGGAGGGTAATTAGTTATTAGTTATGGTTATTATTTAATTAATCCTATTAATTTGTCATTAGTGTTTAATTAATTCCTAGTAGTAGTGAAGAGTAACAGTGATTAGTGAACACAAGAAAAAGGAAGGGCTTTATGTCTGTATTTTTTGGTTTCTATTTCCCCTGCACCCCTTGTAGAGGTAGTAGTACAGCAACTTTTTTCTCTGTCAAGCATGGAAACCTCAAAACTGTCATACAAAGGTATTCTTAGGAAGGATGTACCCTGTAGGTTACCTCTAGAATATTTTGCTACCAAAAGGCCACACTGATTGTGTGATCTTGTCCAGTTTTTCTTTCAGGGACCTGATATGGGTTTGCTTATTTTTTTTTTCTTTCCCATTCTTTTTTCCTACTTTGCTTGCAATTTCTCCACAGAAAGACTATGCTACATGGGTATCACCTGCTGAAGGTGATGACAGGCTATGCAAGGGTAACAGATGACAGACTTCTTCATCTTCCTCACTAACATTTCATGTGAGATTTTATTCTGTGTTGCCATTTCAATAAATTACATAAAGTGAACCTGTTGGAAATGAAATCCTGAGTTCTGCTAGCACTTACATCTGCATTGCTTTTTTCACCTTCTTGCTTATAGCTTCAGAAAACTGTACACAACCTGTGTTCAGATGTTATTTAGGGAACCTATGTTAAAAATGCTTCAGAGAATGACCTGCTCTGTGTCTGTTCCTGGTAGCTATGCCCTCTAAATGCTGAAGGAAACAGCAACTAAATACCAGTCAGGTATTTTTTTGCCTCTCTATGTTTGGTCTTGAAACAATTTATGTTCCAGTGGAATTTGATATTACTGTGGAGCATTGCTGTTGGTCCACAACAAGTGGCACAGGGATGGGAATAATCTTTTAGGTAATACGCCAAACACCATTTTCAGGCCAGGTGTTGGGGAACATGATAAAGGGGAAAGATGACACAGTATTGATGTGTCTACTTGCAAGTCCTTTGTGTAAGTAACCAATATTAAATATGTGCATGCATCGTCATACCGTGCTAAAAGAAAAGATGACGTAGTACCTCTTGTGGCTAAGGTACTTTGCAGGGGAACCATAATGTATGCCCACTCATTCAATGTAGGATTAAAACAGAAGTCATCAGAAGGATTTATTTTGTCCTAGCAATAAGATAAAAAAATGTAATCAGTGGAAAACTGACTTCCTGTCATTTATCCTGTATCTGGTCAAAATTATTGCCATCAGTTTTAAATTTCCAGTGCATATACATGCCAGAAAATATAATAATTTGCCTTGAAATACTCTCCTTAAATCATGAACTGAGTATTCTGTAGTCTTTCGACATGCCTGGTTAGAATTTTGTGGTATTACACTGTATTTACAAGACTTTCTTTCCCCACCCCCAGCCTGTGTTCTAGAGAGATTTGGAAATGTAAAATATCCTTCACAGAGAAACTGAGCATTTCTATGCTCAGAAATTACAGGCAAGCTACTGACTTTTAATTATTTTCTTTTTTAATCAAGTACTAGAGATTAGATAATAATGTGAAAAAATATATATGTTTATTTAAAGGCAAGCATTCATTTCTCTAAGTAGGCTGACTGACCTACTTACAGATGACCTATTTTTTTCTAGATACAGTGGAGAAATATATGCTACTTTATTGCCAGTAAAGTAGTCTTCATTGCCACATTATCCTTAAATCCTTTTAAACAAATTATTTGTGAGGAGCAAGATAAGTTTAAATGATGTACAGTGTGGGTTACCTTTTATGATATAAAATATATGTAAAAGTACACCTCAAGCACTTTGGCTTCAACTCGACATATATAAATTAATAATTAATTTCAATGTGCCTGAAAGAATTAGACATGTATTACAAGACACATATAAACACTTTCAGACTTGAGCATGCATTTTCTTATGTTTGCTTTCCTTGAAAATATAATTTTATTAGAATATAAAAAGTGTATTTTTCATTAGGTTATACCTCTTGTTTAATCTTTAATAAAGTATGTGTGTATGATTTAAATGTCACCTGTCTCTGTTTGGTTTCTGTAATGTTATATTAGGATATGTTTTGCTTCCTCCTAGTGCAGTTGCTGGAAAATTGGCAGGTATTAAAGAAAGTTCTTACACTCTGGGTGACAAATATTCAACTACACTAAAGGGAAACATACAAGGAGTGATTACAGAGAATTAAATATATTTAGGGAAATCAGGCACCCACAGTCAGTTGGAGCAGAGGACATAAATGAGGAGAGTTAGTATTTTTGTTTCATTGTTTTAGTCACAAGATATATTGCCTCTGATGCTATTGGCTGAGAGGCTCTTGCGGTGTAAAAAGTAGCTCTGAGTATAAAGTTCAAAAAATTTTGGCCCCAAATCCTTAAAGTTCCTGTTGTGCTACTGTCATTAGTGAATGCATAAACTTGAGAGCTTAAAAACAGGGATGAAAATTGTGGTTTTGTTTCTCTAGCACATGATGGTAATGGAAGATATGCTTAAGGACTTTCTGCTGGGAGAACATCTTCTTTTAGTAGGCAACCAGGTGAGTTAAACATCTCTTACAATGCATGAAACAAACTCACTGTTTAATGATGAACTTAAATGTCTATTTTGTTTCCTTGAAATTGCAGTTGTTTCTACTACTGAGGTATTTGACCCAATTTTTAATTCTTTGTGTCCGGGGGTTTTATGGGCACATATCTGTGGAAAATGTAAATGCCTTAAAGGTTTTTTACATGGCTGTTGGAGTAAAAAGTCAAAACATTAATCACAGAATCACAGAATATTCTGAATTGGAAGGGACACAGAAGGACCATCAGAGTTCAGCTTCTGGCTCTGCACTGGACAGCCTCAAGAATCACACCGTGTGCCTGGAAGCATTGTCCAAATGCTTGTTGAACTCTTTCGGGCACAGTGCCTGAAAGATCACTTTCTTGGGGAGCCAGTTCCAGGGCCCAACAACCCTGTGGGTGAGGAATCTTTTTGTAATATCTAACCTAAACCTCCCCTGACACAGTAATAGTTATATGTAACATCAATACCATTAAAATCTTCAGTTAATGGCTTTGGTTACCCTTCTTGGCTATGTATCTAACCTCTCCTTTAAAATCTCCAGTGGTAGATAAGAGATGTATACATAAATATTATCTAAATATTTTTTATAGCAAAATATTAGTTTTCTCTAAAACAGATACAGATTTGTTTAATTCTTTGGCTAATAGCTTTGCTGATGGATAATTTATGTATGTATTTATTTACCAGGTTGTTTTTTTAATCCCATAAAGTAATCTTACTTTAGTTTAGCTTTTCCTGAGCAAGGATACAATAATTTTTAGGCAGATGTTTCTCTTTTTGTTTTGTAATAGCCTCTAGAAAAAGTTTAACACAAAGCATTAATGATCTAGCCTACATAGCAAGGACTTTAAAATGCTAATTATCATTAATTTGCATATATTAAACTATGCAGTCTCATCCATTTAGCATCTTTGTTATCAACTTGAGTTTACAAAGATGATGTACATGAAACCTCTGTAGACTTTAGCTGGATGATTCCAGCTTCTCTCAAAAGGTTTAATTGATCTATTTCATAAATTAAACAAGATCTATTCTTTTTCATAAACAGTCTATGTGAACTTCTGAGTTGGTATTGAAAATGTTATATAAAGCAGATTGCCTGCAGGACCTGCTGTCAGGGAATAGCAGGATTGGACTGAACTTCAGAAGAATAGAGGCAGAGACAGTGTCCTTAATGAAAAGTTTGGCAGTCTGTCACAGTCCAAGCAAGAATAGCAGGTCTGGGAACAGCAGCTATGATCACCCAAGTGCCCAGTGACTGCCAGACAGGTCATGGGATGAGGCAGGTCTGAGGTCAGACTGGGAAGTCAAGTCAGCAGGTCCAGGTTGGGATCAGCAAAGTACAGGGCCAGGCACAGTATTCTAACAGTGTAGGCTGGGAAAGGGCCTGAGGGTAAATGCAGGTCCCAAGGCATGGGGGACAAAAGGAGTCTCAGTGAGGCAGGAAAACCATGTCAGAGCTGACCTCCATCACAGGTAAGTAGAATGCTAAGTGTGGAGGAAGAGCTTGCAGAACCTGGTGGAACACTTAGGGCTCATTTGGCAGGAAATTTTGGAAGAGTGTTGTGAGTACAATTATTAGGATATATGGTATTTTTCCAGCAGTGGTATTCTCATCTTTAATAATTTAATGTGTGTCACAATTTCTCCAAGTTTTTGAATCTCTGATTGAAAACAGTGTTAAAAGATTTGTCTGGTTTGAAGTATTGACACATGTTGCTTTGATTATAGACATCAGCTCAGCTGTACCATTAAGTTGGAAAATTAGTTGATTTGCTGTGATTTCTCTTCGGCAAATCAGTAGTAAAGGTTTTGGTTTTTAACTGCTGACATACTTCTGAGTAGTTCCAGGTTTACTCTTTACTAATTTATTCCACTGTTTTTATGTGTGACTGAGAAAAGGCCAAGAGGCCATTTCTCTTTGAAAGACTGTTTTTAAGTTTGAAGTGCTGCATTTGCCATTCTGCAATCTTTTAGGACCACCTCAATCATTCTTGATTTCTTGGGAATGATCCCCAACCACTTAGGAATTGCTTGGCTCATTCCTTAATTATATTACTGTAAATTTGTGCAGTTTGTGATGAATTATGTTGTCTAAGTTTAGAGGAAATTAAGAAAGTTGTTGGACTAGAAACCAAAGAAGGAGACAGACCTCCTTNTGAGATGGTCGGTGTGAAGTCGGTCGGAGGCGCCACGTAGAGAGGAAAGAAGCTGGGATCATTTTCCATGGGCAAAACTCTCTTTCTTAGTCCTTGGCTGGAGGAGGGATGCTGCTCCGAGCCAGCAGCCACCAACACTGCAGGGCTCCTCATGCCCAGGCCAGCTGTTGTTG